>APFE030815044.1:38750-65156 GCA_000404065.3 Pinus taeda | reverse complement strand
GATATCACCACCTCAAAGATTGTGTATTGAGGCAAATTATGATGTTAGGGTACATTCCCACGGAGGAGCAAGATGTTGACATTTTGACAAAGGCATTGTCAAGATGTAAATTCAAGTTTCGGATCGGGGTAACTGATAATCCCTTTCTTGTTTAGAGGGAGCGTTGAGAAATGGAAACAAGAAATTCCAGTTTAATTTGTCCTTGAATTAAACTGAGAATTAAAATCGAATTCTATTCTGATAGAAACTTGTAAATAGTTGATTAAGTTTAATTAACTTAATTAACTTAGGAATTTCGAGTTGGAAGTCTTTCTGTAGTCATGTATATGTTCTCCTTAAATTTTACGAGTCCAGTGTGAGTTTAAATTGAGTTGGAAATTAAATCACTCAGTTTACTGAGTTAAGTTCAGTGAATATATTTCGAAACTATTTTTGGAACTAATAGAGAGGTAACTGTCAGTTGATGCACTAGTGCATCCACAAGTGTCACTCTAGTTAACTGAAGATTCCGTCATCAAAAACTCATGCATGTTGATTATGAGAAAGACCCGATAGAGACTAGAGTGCAAGGACAATGTACTATCAATTGTATGATTTACTGAGTTGTAGAGATCATGCATGCAATCAAAGAAGACCGTATGTTTGGATTGTGCAATTTTAAAAGCATGAATTCCCTTTAAATACAAGCTATTCATCCTAGGAATTACGCAAGAGATTAGGAGCTTGGAGAGCTGTTGAATAAGCTAAGGGTTTGGCTTGAGCTAGCTTGTGAGCTGTGAGAGTCGAGCATACTTGTGCGGAATTGTTCTAGTGAGAACAAGCTTTGTATCTTCACTCATATTTCTAATATATGCAATATAGATAGGTTGGGTTTTGGGCAGTGGCTTTCCCCAGATACATCTTGTGTTATGTGCCATTGATTTATCTTCTTATTGTTCATATTATTTTCATCGATCTATTGGTTTCCACTGGTTGAAAGTAGAAGTAGATTCTTGTCATGTGCTTTAGTACACTGCATGAGCTTGTGAATCTACAAGATTTTTCTACAAGGTCATGGTTGGAAAGGAGGATTATTTGAGGTTTTTTCATGTCTTTTTCAGGGGTCGAGTAGGAGTAGAGGCATGTTGAAGCCTCAAGGGACAGATATGGGTTGTTTAGTGAGTTGTTTTTGGGATATTTTATCTTTGTTTAGAGCTATGGATCGGTATAGGTGTTTGGACAAGGGGTCGATCCTTGTTCCTCATTAAACATAGGACTCTTAAATGTGAACAAGGACTGCAGATTAGCCCTACATCAAACGCAGTACACTAACAAGTCAAGGGAGAAATGCCACAGTTGTTTGAGGTCTTTAGGAGTTGATTAGAAGGGATAACATAGACTTGTTAGAAGCCCTAACTAGGCATCCAAGTGACAACAATATGCACTAGTCTAGGAATAGTCCAAAGGTATGTGTTTGATGTGTTAAAGTTGAATTGATGCTAAGTGGATGTAGTGTTCAGGTTGGACTAGTTTGTATGGGACACTTGTGGTTTGTTGGAGGGAAGCATGAGAGTGGACCAAGTGCATCCTATATTAAAACCTTGATGGACTAAGGTGGTTGATAGAGGAAGCATAAAAAAGGAACTCAAGGTCTGGCCAACCAGGAGTAGTTTAGACAGTCCGTGTTCATTATTGGATAAGCGACATTTGATAGTGATAGGTGGTAGCCCTCTTGCCCTATGTTAGTCTTCATTGGAGCAACGCGGGAAGACTATAGTGGGCAGAAGTCCCTGAGTAATTGAGGAGAAGCAGTGGGCAAGAAGTCTCTAGGTGTTATGGCCTTGAAGGATGAAGGAGCAGCTGGAGAGCATGATGACCCTGTGTATTGGTTGTAGATGGACTTATGATAGTTAGAGGCATATTAGAGAGGCAAATTTAGTGGCCTAAAGGAGTTGGTGCAATGATAGACGCACGTGCTGTAGAACGAAAGCAAAGGACCCGCTGTGTACAAGATACAACAAAGAAGTTATGATTGTCGACTACATTAGCTAGATCACCAATGTATCTTGTATCTTGTATTCTTGTACTAGTGGATGTATGAAGGCCATTATCCTTGGTACGACAACCTTAGACTATTGTATATTGGTTTATTAATATATCGAAGTTGGGTTGTTGTAAAATTGTGTACATTTTTTGCACTGGTAGATTTACTGTTGTATATTGTTCTGATGTGCAAATTAGTGATGTTGTGATACTTGGATTGGTAGCATCAGTGATTAAGATTATATCCTAGAATCCAATATCATGGAAAAACAATAAGGGATTCCTGAACTTGGAAGGTGAGTGACTGCACAGAAAGGGAATAACTGGATTGCCTGAGGGACTAAGAAGCAGAGAAGGGAAGGCCAAAAAAAAAATTAGGTTTCTTGGTCATGAGCATAGTTGATTGGAATCATAAGCATATTGGCGGTGTTCCCAAAAACAATTATCCAAGAACTATTCATTGGGGGGACAAAGGGCGCAAGGATAACAACACTAAACATTGAGATAGGAAACACTCAGAGGAAAATAACAATTCAAGTTGGTTTGGACACGCCTAAGAGTTCAAAGACTGCAAAGGGGACCATTGAAATGACTGAATTATAACTTAATGTCCATCATACTTATATTTTATGGTTGAAGCAAATGCATGTAATATTTTAAATGTTGTAGAGAGATGAACATATAAAGCTCTGTGATTGTTGTCAAGTGTGTTTTGTTGTATATGTGTCATTGAACACCAAGGACGATGTTCCCCCAAGGGGAGGGCTTTGTGACAACCTCGGTGGTTGGTATGGAAAAATAAGATATTAACTTGGGAGAATTTATGTAGGAGAGCACTCTTGGTCCTGGAAGATGTGTTATGTGCAAGTATGAAAATGAAGAAGTTTCACATATATTTCCTAAGTGTCATTATGTGATTTCCATTCAGATCTATGTGCTGAACATTTTAAACATAAATGCGGGATGGGTTTTGACATATGCAGATAAATGTTTGAGGGCCTAGAAGTCATAATATAAGGAATTTAGAACCCTTCCATTCTATACTTCCTAGGGCATATGGAGGAACATAAATGCATATATATTTGAAAAT
Organism: Pinus taeda; assembly: GCA_000404065.3. Taxonomy (NCBI): domain Eukaryota; kingdom Viridiplantae; phylum Streptophyta; class Pinopsida; order Pinales; family Pinaceae; genus Pinus; species Pinus taeda. The sequence goes on along the minus strand of APFE030815044.1, from coordinate 62,044 downwards.
ATTCCTTTGGATATCAACAAAAAGTTGCCTTAAAATATGTGCCTATTTTAATGAGATTGGGCTTGCGACACAAAAGAGATCTTTGAGATGCATTAAACTAGTGAATATATGGAACATATATCTTGTGGGTATCTTTAATGTGGATGCAAATCAAAACACATGCGTTAGTGGGGTGTGCATTGTCATAAATCCATGTCATTTTTATCATTTCTATTGGAAGAACGATTCAGCCATAAACACTCGAGCTGAGATCATTTCACTTTGGGGAGTTTTATTCTGAGCAAAATGGTTATCTATTGAGACATTGGATGTCTTTGGGGATTCAAAAGCGGCTATAGACTGAGTAAATGAAATGTCTTCATTCAATCTTCCAATGCTTATTAACTAGATGAACATAAATAGGGTATTGATTGGACATTTCAGTGGGGTGATCTTCACTCATATATACAAGGAATATAATAGTATTTTTTATGCTCTCTCAAATATGGGGCATATATATCAATTGGGGGAAAACAATTTCTCAACATATAGTAATGGCATATTGCAAAGGACCCAAAAAATTGTGTTTACATGAGTTTCCACATAAATGATGTTGAACTACAAGTTTTGCATGTTTCTTTATAGTCGTACACTTTTGATGATGATATTTTCATGTGCATTTTTGTAAAGAGTACAGGGACATATTTTAAAATGTGGTGTATGTGTTTTTTCTTTTGTATTTTAGTCACGATGCTAGACAATGGCGATTAATGGAATTTATGTCAAATGCAAACAATTTTTATTAATATAAAAGCCTGTTGGTTTTTTCTTTCCTAAAATAATAATAATAATAATAATAATAATATAATAATAATAATAAATAAATAAATAAATAAAAATAAAAAATCAATTATCTATTAAGAATATTCTTGAAGCATACACTACTACGAAGATAATACAACTCAAATATTACATATTTCATTGCCTGAAAGCTTGGGTCCACCTCATTCACACTTGGATAGATTGCCTTGGTTAGGAATATAGTCCATGGCATTGCGGTGCCTAAAAGTTCTTCATGGTTCATATAGTTTGAGATCTTCCATTGTTTTTGTACATTATGAATACCTCCTTAGTTAAGAGGGAGTGTTAGAAAATGTAACTATGTTAGGCCTTCATTAATGTACTTGTCAAAAGAATAAAGAAAATAATTTTTATTATTGTAACATTAACTTATTAAAGCATGGGCTTCATGCTTGGGCCATCATTATATTAGTCAAATCACCCATTGTGGACTCCTAGGATTAATATTGAGTTTATAAAGTCATTGTAAATTCAAAGAGACCCTTACTGGGCTTTTGAATCATTTAAAAGGTTTTGTATTGAGTCAAATATGAATTATGTACCCTCCACATCAAGTTGGCCTAAGGACCCTAATTTGACCCACAAGAAGCCTATATATACAATGAGGTCGAAGCCACTTGGAGGATCGACTCTCAAGCAAGTACGATATCTCAAGAAGAGCTGGAGAAGTGCGAAGTTCGTTACCGATAGGTTGAAAGAAGTGCGAGTTTGGGGAAGCCTATAGATAGGAAGAAAATAAAACTTTTGGTGCCTCTCTCTTTTTTTCATGGCCTGGATTGGGAGCTAAAAGTCTCCTAAGATTTGGTTGTTGCCAGAAGTTGTTTCTTAGTCGAAGTTGCTAGAAGGGGTCGAAGATCTAGGAGGCTAACTTGGTGTGGAGGGAAAGTTTGGTCTTGGTCTAGGGTGAAGAGTCTCAAAGAATACTATTGAAAGGAAGAATTATCTTAACTAGGTTTTCCCCTCAAGGGGGGTTTTTCCCTAACATAATGCATATATCTTGTGTCTCTTGTTTTGTGACCTTCATACACACATAATATGGTAATTTATAGATGAAAGATAAGATAATAAAGAAGTAAAAGAAGCCAACACGTTCACAAGTAATTATCAAGAAAGGAGAATCAAACCCTAATATAATTACTTTGATTTTCCAACAATCCCTTATTGCTTATATGAGCTGACTAGTACGTTGTTGATGCTGTAAAAAGGGTGTTGGGAAAAAGTGATGAATTCATGAATTAAGGAGCTAATCTATTTACAATGTTGAGCCAAGATGTACTTCAATAATGAGCGTGTGTTGGTTACCTTTTTACAAGAAACAACATGGGGATCTTTTCATATCCAAATGGCATACTTCTTGTTTTGGCTGGAATCCCTTATGAACACTATTCATGTTATTGTGTGTGAATTTATGAGTAAAATCCATGTGAGAAGGTGAATGAATGAATTGATGAGATGCATGGTCCAATACTAACATATTGAATGCAAGGATTATTTCACTATGATGGTGTTCGGTTGCACTAGTTGAAGTGATTGCTCAATAGTATTAAGGGACATTGTGAAATAGATTATAATCTGTTTAGTTGCATGCTTGAATTATTGAGTTATAATGATTAGTGGGGATTATTTATAATCCCTTGTAAATCGCTAATGCTGATGTTGAGCCTTACCTATTTCATTTGGATAATTGAGCCAAGAAAAGTAATTTTTATGTTTGTTAAAGAGTTGTTCCAACTCTTTGTTTCTTTAGGAAAGAATAACACATGGATGAGCTATTGTTTTTCCATCATGATATTCAATTATTGTTGGCCAAGTTATGCTTAATCTTCCTTGAAATCCATGGTCAAGGATTGTTGGAATCAGCTCTTGAAGAGCCCAAGAAACCCTAGAAATATTGTGGAAGAAACCCACCTCTAGAAACTCTTTAAAAACGCTGTAAAACAAACTAAGCTAAATATTTTGACCCTACAGGTCAGAGGTAGGGAGGTCAGCGAGGTGGGTCGGAACTTAGCGGGTTTCTGCTCCAACCTAAGGCGGGCCAACTGTGTAGATGGTGGAGATCAAGAGTTTAGGGTGGAGTCTGGAGTTTGTACAAGTCGGGGTTCAAGTCGACCACGACCCAAAGCATTTGCAATGCTAAGAGAAGGAGGGTCGACCCCGACCTAGGTCAAAGATTGAGGGTTGGGCCTAGAAATGAAAATAAAATTTGCATCGGTGGAAACATGCCAACTTTTGACTGTTTATTTCACCCCTCCACCATGTGGCCTTGTCCACGGTGGCAACGCTTCCTAGTCACTCGCCACGTGGAGGCCAGCGTGATGTAGCAAGGTGTCAAAGGGCCTACCTTTAAGAGGATATAAATTTGTATCAGTAAGTTGGAATGAGGCAAACTTTATATTATTGGAATCATCCCAATGAGACTAACACAATGATGTCATCCTTTTAAAGTTTCATTGAAGCTGGAAAAGTTTATTTGGTGAGGTTCCATAGATTAAAACAAGATTCATCTACTTTGGTTAGAGGAGATTTCTATGAGGAAGGACGATGGAGGATGGGGATTAAAAAACACTCTAAATTTTGGATGGCAATTGGTGGTAAAGAGTTTATGACGTGCTTTATTTCGAATAGGTATTTTTCAATGGATCATAAAGGAAAAATACTTATGAAAGCATTCAATTTGAGAGTGGACTAAGTTTGGAGCATAGGAATTTAACATTGTTTCATATATATGGAACAATTTCATGAAGATCAAACATTGGTTGTTTGGAAACCCGGTATGGGATATAAGATCCGGTGAATTAGTAGAGATTGGATTGGACCCTATAAGGGGATTTCAAGATAATCATACATTAACTTTATCTCTCATCAAGTACATCCATGAGAAGGGCATATATTTTTTAAATCAGATTTAGGTTGCTAATAATCCTACTTTTCAATATCCGACTTGGATAAGCTCTAGATATTTGGGTTTATTTGATGAATTGGTAAGGATATGGGATAGGTATGTGATCAATTTATACCTGGTTGGAATCACTATGGTGGAAAATGAAAACATATTTACATGGGATGGTAAAGTCGTTAAGGGAAAAATCATTGTCAAGGAGGCCTACATGTATATTACTCTATCACCCCAAAGATATGAGGACGAATGGTGGTTTAAAAAAATATGGAAATGGAACTTTCCCCTAAAACTCGAATGTTTTGGGTGGTTAGTACGACAAAATAAGATATTAACTTGGGAGAATTTGTTATGAAACCAACTCAAGAAAAGATAGAAAAGATAGATCAACGCCTTAGAATTCAGCCTCTTCGAGGGGGCAACCTCCTTTACATTACATAAATGAACAATTCTTGGATGATTGAAATGAAAGACCTCCTCTCTATATATAGGAGTCTAAGGGGTCATAACATAATCAGAGCCTACATAACAATAATAATGTAAGGGAACAATAATAACAATAGTGCGCTTCTATGGGGCACAATAGTAACAATATGGGCACTACATGGGTACATCAATATAATAAGTGGGTTGTACTAATAACAATAAGGGGTTACACTAATAGTATAGGAGCCTAACATCCATTCCTTGCTCTAAGGGCCCTAACAATAGTTTTTTGTCTCCCAAGGGAAACTTCCTCTCCCACCATATGCTTGGCTCTAGTGAGGTGAGATGGGTGCCCCATGGAAGGTTTATGCAAGGCAGTGGTAGCTTCTAGATCCAATTTGATCACATCACATCCTCTATCCCTAGATCTGGATCTCAGGGAGTATTTAGGTTATATAGAGGGAGAGGGGAGGGGCCGAGTGGGGAGGGGGGATGATGTAAGAGAAGGATAATAGGGGGCAATGATAGGGAGTAGTAAGGGAAGGGATCAATGTAGGGGGGAGAAGAGAGCCCATCCTAGGTTACCCAGAGACAAATGCTCCAAAGAGGAAGTGTAGAAGGAGAAAGATGGAGATGTATGGGGATAGGATGCATTAAAATTAATATGGGATGCAATAGTAGCAGTAATATTAGATGAAGGAGTAAAGAGAGAGCAAGATGTAGATGACATACCTGGTGGAGTGATATCCTCCTTGGTTGGACTGGTGCTCATTGGTGGAGGAGGGGATGGAGGATTTGTAGCTTCGGTCCTCTTGTTAATGCACGAATCAATAGTAGCCCCTTGAGTGTCTTCAGTAGCCATATTGTTCTCCAAAATGTCTTCCTTTTCAGGCTGAATAGGAATGTCTCTGGGAAATTCTGCTTCCATGTCTTGTGTTGTAAACTTGTTCTTGTGATTGAGAGGGCAATATTTAAATAAATGACCAACCTTGTGGCATCTCCTGCAACAATATGATAAGCCCACATATTCAATCATCTGTTTATGGGATGTATTCCTCCACTGTATGGTGATATTCTCCTGTAGTCCTCCTCTAGTATCCAGATTGATGAGAATTTTGGCATATGCCATCATGCTAGTGGTCTGGTAGGATTTTTCATATTCCATATAGGTGCCAATGGAATTACCAATCTTCCTGAAGATATCCTCAGACCATTATTGCAGTGGTAGAACCGGGAGTCAAATCCATACTAGTCCAATGCCAATTTTCTTAGTCTTCGGGTCGAATAGAGGCATCCATCGTTTCAAAAGAATGGGAGCATGTTCAAAATTCCAATAGGAAGACAAAACCCAATTGGTATGGTCAGATCAAGAAAATCTTAGAGAAAACCATCCCCTCACAAAATTCTAAACAAATGGGATGTCCACCAGATGGTGTCACCAAACCTCTGTTGCCCAGTTCTTTAGTCGGGCAGCCGTGTAACTCCTGCCTCTGATGCGCCCCACCAAAACCCTCTATGAAAAATTCATAGTTTCTCCCCACTGAATGTCTTCTTTCGGCCAGAGGATAATTTCATCCACCTTGGACTTGTGGCACTTGTATTTCTTCTTGGACACTGAATGATGAGATTGAACCAGAACCCTCTCTAAATTAGGGCCCAAGGAAATAAGGCTAGGGTTAGGATTATTCGAGGTGGGGTTAGGGTTCCCAGTAGTGGAAGGAATGGATCTAGTGAGTAGCGGAATGGAGGAGAAAATCCCTGAGTGTGAAGGGGAGGTGACTGGGTGAGAATGGCCAGTAGTCGAGGGTTCAATACCGGCGAAAGCAGCTTGTGGGTCAACCTATCGGGACAGAACCCTAGAAATGGGAGTTTATAAATCGAATTTAGGGTTTATACAGGCTGAGACAAAACCAAGGGTAGCCGGGGAAGACGGAGGTGTAGAGAGTGACAGCCAAGTGGGCGGCTCATTTGGGAGAACAACAGCGTGAGGCTGTGATGGTTCAGCATAAGAAAATGCCTCAAAATTGCCAGAGAAGCTAGAGCTATACATACCTACAGATGTAGAGTATGTGGACTACCAGATGGAGACCACTTCCAACGGATCTTCTGAATAATCAACGGCATTGAGGTCATCCATGTTGACAGCTACACCTAGAAATGGAGGAAGCCTCAAAAATGCTGGCAACGGAGGTCGCGAAACAGTAAAGGACGGTCTGAGATAATGACAGGAGTAATAGTCGATCAGGGTAGAAAACAGAAAGGTAAAAACAAACAACAGGTAAACCCTTATACCCCCGACAGGTTGACAAGAGATATGGAAAGTTGGGAACCATAGATGATTGTGAGTGGCTAGGATGTCATTAGGTATTAACTGAACCAGGTCGAGGGGTAATCTGCAGTGTCAAGTAGTACCCTGAACCTCATCCAAAATCTTCGCGAAAACTTAAACGCAGACACTCCATCTCTCATTTCATTGTGAAAATTTTAAGCTAATTTTTTATTAATGGGGTTGACTATTTTTAGAATTTAATTCTTTACTTCACATTTGAGCTTTGAGATTTTAAATTTTTTTAGTTGCATTACTTATGCTAGATCTAATACTAGTATAGCCTCTCTTTGATTTCTATACAATTTAGCTTCCTAGAGTGATGTTTTCCAAGAATTCACCAAGGAATGTGTAGAAACTTCATAAATACAAGGCAAAAGGGCTTTTGCTTGAGGGTCAAGATAAGACTGCATGCCTAGTGGAGGCATTTACAGCCTTTCATTTCCTTTTCCAATTGTTTCTTTGAGTTTTTCCTCTAACTTTTGTTTACTTGCAGCCTAGGACTTGTGTATCTTTACCTTTAGAACTAAGTTTCCTTTTTCCTATTTCAATGCATCTTTTGTTACAAACATATTTTGTTCTCTAGGTCAACCATAAGAGATGGCATAATCTCTAGATTGATTTGTTGTTTGTATGATATTATGTACAGGTCGTCCATTTAAAAGGGATCAATTCCAAATTGGCTTACCTTTTTTTCTTTGATATAAGGATTTATTGTGTTTGCTCACTTTTTTGAACTTAGATCTTGTTGTTCTAATAGTTTTTCTGAAGGTTTATCATTTGAATTTAGCATAAATGAAGTTTTGATTTGGTTTCCTTACACATAGCTTTTCATATAACTCTAAGCATAAATAAACTCAAGCACTTCAATTTTCAAATATCTAGTGAGTTTTCATGCTTGGAAAGGAATGGCCAACATTGCCACTTTCTCTCTAATTTGAGGTTTTATGTTAACATTGCACCATTGAAAAGTGGAAAATCAATTTGTAAGGGGAAAATGATCTAACCTTTCAAATGTATCCACACACCTTGGATTTCTTGAAGGTTGCTGTTTTATCTTCTTATGCAAACGACATGTTTTCTGCTTTGAATTGCAGCAAAAGCCTCCAATTCCAAATCAAGAGAAGAATATCTCAATTAAAGCTTGAAAAAGAGCGAACCCAAATATGATATAATAAATACACGTGAAAAATCTAGTAAAATTGATAAGGCAGTGAAGAATTGAATATCATAAAAGGGTACAAAATCTGCTGCATAAATATTATGAGCAGAGAAAGAGTAAAAAGAGTCCCAAAGTTGGCAAGGGAGAATAGCGGTAGGAAATAAATTGTAATAGGTCCATTTAGATTTTAGAGCAGCCACTAAATTAGATTTTAATAGGTAGTAAAATCTTATAAACCAATTTCTATGGTTGCTTAGGTTTTCATCAAGTTTATTTTTATTTGAGCAAAAGGAGGTCATCTCACATAGAAGTTATATATAATGGTGATGAAGATAAGTAATAATGTTAGTCTAATTAGGGAATCAATAAAAACTATATGACGCCTCTCTAATATATGTAAGTATGTTCATATATGGAGGGAAAATGGATATATGTTTACACAAAAGGGAAATATCTATCAATCTTTAAGGAGGTGAAAAATATGCTTAAATATGTAAATAATGTTATCAATAAACTTAAATATTTATAGGTAGCCCATTATTTTTTAGGAAGTTCACTTAGAGCTTAAAAATATCCTATTAGAAGCTAGCCATAGCTTAGAAGGCCTTCACATGTGTTGTTAAGAGAGACATGGGATAAATTTTGACTAAAGGAAATAAGGGGCACAATAAGATCAATGTATAACACCTATTGAAATCACAAAGAATATACCTAAACCATTAAGATGACACGCTTCTATGACAAAAAATATGAAACACCATAGAAAAACTTAGATTAAAACTTATAGCCAAAGCATTAAGAGTTAGAACAGAGTATTTGAGTGAACACAATAAAAATAGTACACATTGGACATAATAGGTGTGCTAACTGTGAGGGAGTGCTAGGATGTGCTAGGGAGTTCCAAAGCATGCCAAGAAATGCAATGGATGCTAACACGTGCCACATAGTGGCAATGGATTGCTAGGCATGCCAGATGTTATGGCATGTGAAGATGTAAACTTTGTTGCTTAGTTGCTTACAACCATAGTTGGATGTGAGCCTTGTATTTGTAACTTGTTAAGTTGTATGAGTTGATATTCAACACGACTAGCCTAAGATGAGTTATAGGAAGTTGTTAGGTGAACAAGGCATAGTCTAATTGTAGTAATTGTAACTTGGTCAAGATGTTGTTATATTTTGCAAGTTGGTGTTATTGTTGAGGCCGGATTTGGTTGGGTTCCCATGTTGCAAGAAATTTAAGGGTGGTTGTGAGGCATGATAGCTAAGGATTGCTAGGCATGCTAAGGAATAAAAAGGTGTGCTAACACATGCTAGACAATGTGAATGCATGCCAAGGAGTGTTGGGGACCATTAGGGCTAGGCACAACATTATTTTTTCAATAACTTTGTTAGTTTCCCAAGTAACCAAAAAGGTAAGAAAATCTATAAGGGCATGAAAACTAGGGAATGCCAACATGTGCAGGAAATGCCATGAAGTGCTAACACATGCTAGACAGTTCCAAGGCATGTTAGGTGTGTTGTTGGGGCCTTTGTTTTGAGTTTTTGTGGGAACACAAGATAATAACAGGTGGTGGGGATGACTGGTTGAGTTTTGGAGGTGACATTTGAGGGGAGGGGGAAGAACCAGGAGTGGTCCAGCAGTTGCGAAAAGGTGGCAGGGGAGAACAAGAGTAGTTCATCAAGTAGAGAGCAAGTTGAAATTGCAGGCTAGTCTCCAGCAGGAGGACAAGTTGGAGGGGTTGTCCAACAATATTTCATGGAAGGAAATGATCAAGTTGGTCTTTTAGGTCAACAAGATTTGGGAGTTCATCGAGAAATCCATCAAGAACCCAACTAATCTAAAGGAGCTGGAAGTGTCAACGAAGAACACTACACATGGGATGTGGATGGCTCTTTAGAATTTGTTACAGATTAAGAATGAGAAATGAGTACTTGTATTTGAGGATAAGTTGAAGTACACCAAGATGATGCAGGGTGAAGGAGTGACTTCATATCTAACGAGATTGTCTAAGGTCAATGATGAGTTTGTGGTTGTCAATATTAAGAAGAGGAAGGTCATTATGATAAGTTTCAACTCGATGTGAATGTAAACCCACTTTGAACACACCATGGGGGATCTGAAGGGCAACATTTGGTGCTCTTGTTCATATGTGGTTAAAGAAAAAGGCTCCCTTTCATTTGCATGAAGTGTTCTTGGTACAAATCCACACTACAAGAAAAAGGGACATTGGTGAGGGGTGAAAAATGTTACCATAAGCTCATTGGTGACAGTCAAAAGAGCCTTCATCACCAAAAACTGAATGTCACCAAAAGTGGCATCGCCAAAATTATAGCTGTTGTAGTGACATTCAAAGTCCATCACCAATAATGAATTATAATGATGAATAGTGACTATCACCATTTCATATGAGCAATGGTGACTGACCATAGCTTCTGTCACCAAAAACTGAACATCACCAAAGGTGGCATTGCCAAAAGTATAGGTGTTGTAGTGACATTCAAATTATGTCACCAATAGTTATTTATAATAACAAATAGCAACCATCATCATTTCATATGAGCAATGGTGATGGACCATAGCATCCGTTACAGAAAACTGAATGACACCAAAGGTGGTGTCACTAAAATTATAGGTGTTATGGTGACATTAAAGGTCCTTCATGAATATTGATTATAATGATAGATAGTGACTGTCACCATTTCATAAGAACAACAACAATTGATTGTGATGGATCTTTCATGGCTGTCAATATTGGTGCATATATATGGTGATGTTCATTGACCCTCACCAAAAGCTACATTTCCATAAGTATAAATGTTGTCGTGACATTCAAGGTCCGTCACGAATAATGACTATAATGACGGACATCGATCGTCACCATTTCATATCAACAACAATGATTATGGTTACAGACATTTGAGGTTCATCACTTGATGCATATATATGGTGGCATTCATTGATCATCACCATCTCATATTTTGGTGACGGATGAAAAATGTCACCAAAGCTCATTGGTGATGGTCAAAATCTCATTCCATATGGATCATGTCAGGGCTGATGGAATCGAACCACCAACCTCCTGCTTTTAAAGCAGGTTCTCTTCCATTGAGCTAGTACCCTTCAAAGAATTAGACTTTTAAAATTAGACCTTGAAACTTCATAAATTGTAAATTCTACAACTTTCAATAAATTAAAGTCTCGACAATATTTTACTAAACAAACAAAGCAACATCGAAGCTACAGGTCCCTACCTAATGGTTATGGAAGTTATGAAAAGTGGGTGGAGGGAAAAATAATTATTTATAAGATAATCAATATGTTCATTTGAATGCTCAATTAGAAGTGATAGTTTGCAGACATTTATAATCTAAAATGACTTATAACTAGAAAATGCACCAAATATTGCAAAGGAAATATCATAAGTTGATAACATATGGAAGAAGAACATTGATGAAGACAAATGCAATATGTTATAGGTTGAGTGAAAGAAAAATCTCAATGTTGTTGTTGTTTGGAGTTTAGATATCTGAATGATATCTAAACTTCTGTGCAAATGTAACATGGATCTTTGGAAACCATGAATGACATATGATAAAAAAATCATATATATATATATATATATATATATATATATATATATATATATTATATATTATATATATATATATACTTTGTCTTCTTTCTTGTTCCTTTTAGTGATGGAAGGTATCAGTAGGCTCATCGCCTCTGCAAAAAGGGAGGGTAGACACAAAGGCTTGAGAATGAACGAGCTCTGCCACCTCACACACCTCTCTTTGTTGATGATGTCTTGATATTCCTGGATGGTAGCATCAGGGACTCGGCATCCTTCCATGAGATTCTAACCCTCTTTGAAAAAGCCATAGCTATGGCTACAAATTAGACAAAATCTACGATTACTCTGACCCATACTATCCCATAAGAGGTTAGAGTAGCCCAACTATACTTTCATTACCAACCACACAACCTCTCAGATGGTCTCAAATACTTGGGTTTCCGGATAGAACCCCACAGCTATTAGATTGCTGATTGGATCTGGTTAGTGATAAAACTTGAGAAGAGGTTGAAAATTTTTAACCATAGATTACTTTCAAGAGCAGGGAGACTTGTCCTGATTAAATATGTTCTGGAAGCCACCCCGGTATATTGGATGTCTCTTGCCTAGATCCCTCTGGGAATTCTTAGTCATATACAACAGATATGCTACCGATATCTATGGAATGGCCATAAGGAAGATAAAACATTTGCTTGGGTAAGCTGGAAGCACATTGCCCTACTAAAGAAATGGGGGGGGTGGGGTTTAAAAGCTCTACCTTATTTTTTCCAAGCTCTTGTAGCCAAGATGAGTTGGTCTCTTCTCACTGCAAAAAACCTCCGGACGACTGTGACATACCGTAAATATGTTTGGCCGGGGCAGACTATGAACTGGGTCCATTCAAAAGACTAGCCCCATGGGGGAATATCCATTCTATGGAAGCCAATATTACAAACAATGCCTTTCATAAGAGCTGGATTGGCATGGTGCATCAACAATGTTCATCTGTGCGCTTGGGTATCGATCCTTGGATAGGTGGGGGTAACAGATATCTCCTGTCCCTGGACCTATTGCAACATATTAAACACGGGAATATCATGACGATCAGTCAGATTGCCTATCATGCTCATAGCTCCATATTTAGTCAGCATTGGTGATCAGCACAAGAGCTAAACATTCCTGCTCATTGCCAGCATACATTGGAATCATATTTGGGCGCTCTATCCAAAGCACATATAACCCTCAATCAGGACCCTGATGTATTAGTATGGAAACAAGATGGCCACGGGAAATACATTCCCAAACTAGGTTATAACCATCTTCCTTAGATCCATAAGCCTATGCATACTATCGAATGGTGGAAGAAACTATGGAGATTGAAAGCTCCTCCATGGGCCCATCTATTTATGTGGAGTGTTTTAAGTAACAAAACTTCCATAGGAGAAGCTTTTATATACAGATCCATATACAGACCAAGCAGGTGTATTCTATGCAAACAATCAATTGAAACAAATGAGCACCTATTCTTGCTCTTTCCATCTGCCACTCAATTCTAGGAAGTTGTTACATATCAAATCTCAATGAGAAATGCATGGTAGGGCTCTTCAATTGTTCAAGCTTGGAACAAATGGATTACAGTTCACCAGAGACAAAAAGCACAATGTTTACCCCTAATTATATGTGGTACCTTATGGTTCACTCATAATCACCTTATCTTTAAGAATGAGTGTGTTTGTTGGCCTCCGCTCTTTGCCAAGGCAGTGACGGTCTTCCAGGATATCGCTAAAGAGGAATTGACACACTCTCGCAAAATTTGAGGACCTAGTCACATTGACTAATCACGACCGTGGGCTTTCTTTGATGGGGCTGCACAACCCCATGACAACATAGGGGGATTCTGTTTATATATCTCGGATCAACATTTCTACAAAGTCCAACTAGGACTTGGGGAAGGAACAAATAACTATACTGAGGTTATCACTCTCAGACATTTGCTCCACTTTGCACTTGCACATAATTACACTTCCATACAGATTTTTGGAGACTCACAAATCATCATCAATTGGTTCAATACAAAAAATCATTGTCATGCTATATCTCTTCAAAATATTTTGGATGAAATATTCAATCTCAAAACAGGTTTTAATATGGTCTCTTGTCAACATATATACAGGGAACACAATGAAGATGCTGACAAGCTTTGCAAGGAGGGCTCGCTACTTCCCCTGGGCTTTTGTATGATCGTTGAACATAAGTATTCAGAGATCTATCAGTATCATCACAAGCCATATATAGACCAAGAATACTATAGGGTGGAAAGGCCCTAAGTATTTTAGTTTATTTTTTGAGTAAATGCACAGCCTCAAACAATATGCATATATTTATATTTTTTGTTGTTAAAGAGACAAAGTTCTACATTTTGATACTGGAAATGGCAAGGCCATATTTTTGTTACAGCTATTATTGTACAAAGTTCTATATGACCTTTAGATACTGCATATGCCAACAGGCATTTGCTACATGTAATTTTTCCTCATAATGAAATATTACGATTTTTCCTTTGAAAATATATCTATATATATCTATATATAGATATATATAGATATATCCCCTTTACATAAACCAACATGCAATTTGGAATTTCACAAGTCCATACTCAAAACAGGAGAGAAACCAACAAATAAAAGAAATTGACTTGGATAGAAAGCAATAGATTCGCCTTCATTCTTGAGTTGCTTCTATTTATTTGAATTTGACTCATGACATTCTTTATATGACAAGGAATAAAAATCATCACTTGTATTAAATTCATCCAACACGGACTTTGGATATCCCACTAACATCTGCATTTTTGTTGCCATGCTTGAAAACCATGGAGTTTCCTGTTAATAGTAGAATAAGATGTGTGCCTACTACTCAAGAACACATTCCTTATTAACCATTGTTACCTAACAAAATCCCCTACGCAAATATAATCATAACTTAGAAAAGAAGTCTAAAAGATGTTCTTAATTAATAAACTTTGTATTTGCAAATACTATTTCTTTAGATTTAAAAAAGACTATGTTCTACAACACTTCTCTCTATTTATCCAGGAAATTATATCATAGCATATGTCACACAGTAGCAATCTATAGTACCTAAAGTAAAAAAGACAAATTTTCTCAAGAAAAGAGATTTTAAAACTATAAGTTTGTCATCAAAGCTTTACTTAATTTAACAACAAACTAATTGGAGTTTGAAAATCAAAATTATTCATAGGAAATGAATAGGACAATGGCCAAAGTCATTATTCATACAAATAAAGCTAGAGTCACTATTTCCATTATAGATAACTGAAATTTGGGCAGTGATCTAACAACTATAGCTTATTTTCTTGGAAGACTTGTCAATACCATCATTTTTTTCTATGGTCTGTTGTGTCTCTAGATCCAGATCAGATAGCTTTCCATTCTCAAGTTCTACCTTCCAAGTATTGATTTCTGGCTCACCCTTTAAAACACAATTCTACCACTCCATTTTATTTTGTTTTGTCAAGAGAATTGGTAGGACCTTCCCATCCTCTGTTTTACATAATCAATAACCATCCATCAATTATATAAAGAATAATAGATACACAATAGAGGCCAAAGATGTTCTTGTTGTATACCTATGTTCTAGGACTCATTTGACCTCACTGGTGCAAAGAGCTCACCCTGAAAAAATAACATCCACGTGGAATTTAGAATTTTTTTTAAATCAAGCTCCATGTAAACCAATCAAAATATGAACATCCTTTTGATCAATAAAATCTCTTACTTAAAATAAAAGTGGCCTAGAATTGAATGTTATATCAACCATGTCAAGTAACTAACATTAGGTGAGAAATACAATCCATGCATATTGGATTAGTGAAATAATTGATTCAGTAAATCTCAAAAACAAATGACTTAGAGCTAAGAAATATAAATAAATGACTTAGAACTAATACATGAGGTTTCCCTTTCAACCCCGTCATTAAATAACTCTTCTTTATGTCACTTACCATTAAATATTTTTGGATACTAGGTGGAAGTAGTATTGTAACATTAACCTTTGATAGTTTATTTCCATGACTACTTCTCAAGATCTGCTCCATTACCATCATTTGGGGCTAGATAAGATACATGCAAAAACCATGAACATGAAAATCAAATCTACATCCTTGTCAAAAAATGGGAGGAAAAAAAATATCCACAAATTGAAACAGACTGTAGGATACGTCATTCCTGCAACATGATTATCTTTTCATGAACAATAAAAAAATAAATAAGGAGAAATGTATTTTTTGCCACATTTTGACAATGAAATATCTTGCATATTCTATGAACAATTGATGAAAAAAGTCAGCTAAAGCTTGTGAGCATCAGGATTATAGTAAAACATAAAGGCACCACTCCAACACATATATAATCCTAAACATAGGTATCTATACATATAAGTATTTATTGAGGACATTGTATTTTGTGAAAATATGGAAGTCAAATCTTTGATATAACACAATTATGGTACCACTACCTTATGAAGCCCATTAAGGAATTTACTAAAAGTTCAAAGTTCAAACAATTAACATGTAGCCTAAAAAACTCAGATTTGAAAAGGAGGTAATCCAAAGATGTAGAGTATATATCTCACATTTATATATCCTAATTTCTAGACATTGAAATGACACTTTTTAGCATACTATTGTGAATTCAACCCAAAATGCTAAAAAAAAAATATTGATGGTTATTTTGCTAATATAGAAGTTTTATAAATGCATTTATTTAAACAGTTAGCTTGGAATGTCAAACATATCTAAGGATTCACACAATACAATGCATCTTTAGTGTTGGTTTGTCAACTTGAGACAATGAAGTCCAACATTAACAGCTTGCCTACAATATGCACTAGAAAAATAGGCGAACAATAGTATTGTAGGTATGTGTTATGAATATATGTATTGTAGGCCAATAAGAGTATGGTTGGAACATTCATGTCCAACCCTTCCAATTTTGCCTATAATTTTCACTGGTCTAATAGCTGAACAATAGAACTGTAGGTGTGCATTTTGTATCACTTACCTAAATCCAACACCTTCAGCATAGAAATTTCAAAGAATATGTCCAAAATGGGCAGGTAATTTGCAAAATGAAAGAGTTGGATTGATTCTTTCTAGAGAAAACGAGATTCTTACATTGTTCAATGTAAATTCATCACACTTTTCCAAGCTTATATGGAACAAAAAGGAACCAAGCTAGAAGGTTATTTAAAGAATCCTTACTTAGCTAGGGTAAAATGTTAGCCCTTTTTTCTCAAAATACATAAATGTAAAAATTTTAAGAAATTTAGTGAAGAGACTGTAGAAATGTTCTTATCAAACCACAAATGTAAAGAAAGCTAAGAAATATTGCTTTGTAGAAGAGATATTCATGGTCAAATTAACAAGAAAGTGACCTTTTCTCATAGTTAATGCACTAGCGCTCATGTCGTAGTGTCCCAGGGCATGCTAGGGACTACAGGGAGTGCTCATGTACATCTATAGAAGAGGTGGAGAGACATCAAGCTGTAGTCAAGAGGACTACAAGCAATGAGGGGCAGATACTTGAGGTACCCAACCTCTTGGATTATACCTTGCTAGGGGAGCCTCGAAGAGTGCATAGCAGGACTGGCGGATGTGGGTAAAGACGGATGCAGATAAAGTAGCAGAGAGTGCTAGAGTGCAGGAGTCCCCGGGCAGTGCGAGGTTGGGAGGCTGCAATGTACGAGCCCTAGTTGCGGTCACAAAGGAGCTGTAGTTGTAGTCATGAAGGGAGACCTAGACGCAATCTTGAAGGAGCTCTAGCCATAGTCGAAAAGGAAGCTCTGGTTGCAGTAAAAGGTAGCCCTAACTGTAGTCAAAAGGAGGCTTATCGACAACAAGAGAGAGGCCTAAGACGCAATCTAGAGAGAGGCCTAAGATGTAGTCAAGAGAGGCATAAAGACATAGTCAAGAGAGGCCAGATACATTAAGCAAAAGGAAGACTCTTATCCACAGCAAAGGAGGCCTTAATTCATAGCAAGAGGGAGGCCCTTATCAACCATGAAGAAGAAGCATATAGCCACAGTCAAGGAAGGTTTAAAGCAACACTCAAAGAGGCCTCAGACGCAGTCAAAGGGAGGCCCTAGCCACTGCAAGAAGGATCCATAAGGCAGCAAGAAAGAAGACCTAAAAGCAATGTGGAAGTCTTATGTTTTGTTGTAGGTGCATGTGAAGGAGAGGTTGTTTTGAGTGTTTTTCTTGGGTGCTCTTGTAGGGATAAGGTTCAAAGTTTGAAGTTTAAGATCACAACAAGAAGAGGCATTCAATGTGAGTTAAATAGGGTTGTTCTGTAGCTATTCCAGGAAGACTGAAGGGTTCAAAAGAGGTCGAGTATCTTACTTGAAGCTTCAAATAAAGGATGAAACTCAACTAAAGTATGACTTAGCTTAATAAAGTTCATGATGGCCTCTTACAATCATATACTTATGAGTGAACCTAACTCTTATTATTGGGACTTAACCTAGTGTCCTGATATGTGGGATATAGAGGACAAATATGATCTCCCTTTCTCCATTGCGTTCCTCCCACCTTGCAAATCAAAAGGGGACATAATGAATTTCATATACACATACTTAATAGATATATATTCCCAATCTCTTAACATCTACTAGTTGCACCTCCTTGAGCTAGGCTCAAGCAATTAGTCAATCTAGATCATGAATATCCCTACTTATTCTCCACATGTCTCTGGGTGGATCTCTCTATCCCTGTAGTGCTAGTAAAAGGGTTTGGGTTTGGTAAGGGATGCTAGCTAGTTTTTTGAACCTTTTTATTTATATCTATTTTTGCCTGGCCTTACCCTACTCTCATTTCTATGTATTCTCAAATTAAACCAACTACACAATCGTAAACTTTGTTCTTGTGTGGTATCTCAAAATACTTTTCAAGCATAAAATTACAAAATACTATCACAAGGAGACTAATCACAGTTTAACAGATCAAGCTTGACATATTACATTAACAATTTCCTTTTACATGATGCTAGTCTTATGCCTAGGCCTTGGAACCATGCCTAAAGGGGTGTACTACATGACCAGGGGTTTGCACTACCAATAAACTTAATTATAACTAATTATCAGAAGAATATAGCATTGTTTATATACCAGATTACTTAAATTAAATATTAGCTTCTTGTATGAATTACAGTGCACTGATAGAAACAGAGATAGTTTCCAACAAAAAGCACCCAAAAAAGCAGAAAAAGTCATAGGAGAGACTTATTTCGCTTCTTCGACGCTATTCTTTGAAGACCTCCACCACCATCATCACTTCCATGTTCATCCTCCTGCACCTCAACAGTTGTAGGTACCATTTTGCCCCTATTTCTTGAAATCTCTTTGACAAGAGCCTCTGCAGACTTCTCAGAACAAGGAATCATAAGTCAATTGGCTCTGTGAGGCATCAACTCCTCATCAGTTTAAAAAACTTCCATCATCAACTTCCAATCTTTAAAATCAAACCAAAAAACAAATTGGCTGTAAGAAGCTTCTCCAGATGCCATTTATGTAGCTCTGGGAGCATTTGGGGAAAAAAAAATGTTTTCCATTTTCATCGACATTTATTTCAACTCTGCCATCCTTTACTAGAAATGATAACGCAAAGATGTTTTCTACCATCGAGGAAAATGATATTCTATTTAGAACCAAATTCTCTAATCTGGCTTGCTTCTGTTTTCCCAAAATGTTAAATATGCTTGCCATATTCTTGTCTGTTTCTGATTTTTCATCTTCTGGGGACTCTTTCACTACTTCAAGTTGAGTGCTTTCTATCGGCTTACATTGTTTTCTTTGTACTATAGGTTTCATTTGCTTGGGTTCATTATCCATTGGTCCAAGCATAGTGAATGTTCCTGCCACGTGCTGGAAAACAAAAGTTGTTAAAAGCCCAATATTTCTCCATGATATTTTGGTTTGATCATCATTTTCCTCCAAAGACCTACTTCAATATGCCTAGTCACTATAGTTGTTTAGAATATCACTACTAATAAAAGCAACTAGAGTATCACCATTATTGTTTTATGATCTGTTAACAGTAGCAAGGAGTGTGGATGTGAGATCAAAGAGTGTATCAGCATCTGTAACTTGCTCATGAGGTCTCTAAAAAAAATTGTGGAAGATTTCCACTTTTCTAATTATAGCCTCAAATTTTCCAAATTCTACTTTTAAAATATTTTCTCTCTCCTCAGCAATCGAAGTCTTTAGGGGATGATAATGGTACCTTAATATACCATGTTGCACCATACTCTGATTGTTACGAATGCATGCAGTAACATCTTCTTTCTCTCTCGGGGGCTTATTGTGGCCTTGTTGTGATCATTTTACCCCACGAGAGGAATCTTCCAGTGTCTAACTCAGTGTTTCTTTCTCTTTAACCCTAGTTGGGTAGCAAGCCTTCTATCGATCCTTTCTATCACCTGCTTTTGGAGTTGATAGAAATAAAAATATTTAACCAAAGCTGGAAGGAAGGGCTTGATATTGAGATTTCTGATTGAATAATTGTTGTGAAATGGAAAGAGAGCAAGAAAATATTTTCGTGTTGCATTGAAATGAGGGAGGGAAAGGAATCGTGATTTCCCCTACCCTAATAAGTCTAATTTGTAATAGAAGATGGATGAAGGCCCACTACAGTGGATATAAAGTCCCAAAACATACACATTATCAAATGAAATGTGTAGGTGTAGTGTGCCAATTAAGCGTGAGGATTGGGAGAAGTGACACATGTGGGAGAGTGGCCATATTATTGAAGAATTGTTTACATTGAGGAAGGACACTGTTTGAATATGGTAGGAATGTCAATTCTAACATGGAGGGTTTCCAATACCACCTTCTCATCTACATGAGGGAGTTTACAATTTGTATATATTTATCTCAGTCCCATGGTGAATATATTAGTGTAAGGATCCACTATTTCATGATCCATATGTTGGATGCTTCACTGAACTTGAGCTTTATAAGGAAATTTCTTTACATATCCAGAACACCTTAGAATTATATTTGAACAATTATTGTCTTGCAACAATGTTTATTGATGATAAATTTCTTGGTAATGTACACATGCATAGAAGAGTGTGACTAATGGCATGGATACTCAGCGTTTTGGATTGAAATGGCCACCTCTAAATATAATATTTGGAATATCCTTTGAGCCTTTCTTTGGGATGGAATCCAATAAGTTGGAGTGAAGACATCAAGGAACTCTATATTTTGACATATTCCAGCTGAATCACCAAACATGCAAGAGAAACTAAAACCAGGGGTTATATAAGTAATAGCCCCAATGTATGGGAAATCTAGGCTTTTAGAGGAATATTTCCACATTTAACAATTGGATGAGGATGAATATTTTTGTTACACTATGTGTTGTTATTGATGTGTTTGGATGTTTTGGGTGAACACTTGGCCCATATTTAAGAACATCCAATAACATTTGAGTCCAAGACAGATTTAAAGAGATCATTTATCAAATTAGTTGTCCACCTATGAAAGACAATCAAGTTTTGGAAGAGATACATCGTAGTACTATCAAAGTAGATTGTGGAACATGTTATAAAATGGATCAAAAAGGTTTTCAGAATGTCTACTAAAATTTGACATTTAACATTGTCTTAGCATTTTCTTATCAACTTCAATGGAGGCAAAAAGTGACAAGAGAAACTTGCACAATAATGGTGACCACTAGAATGAGAAACACAATGAATTGGAAAAATGGAATTTGTTGCTATGATGAAACATGGGAAGATACTTACTACTCTCAACGTGGTTGTATAGGAAAAATAGTTTTTCCTTTGAGTATAGTTGATGTATCGTAATGTAGCAGTTGTTTCCCTGCTACAATAAAGCAAATATATATCCATCTCAAGGTGAAAGAATAACACCAATATATCTTCGAATGATATGGGCTATGTGTTGTGCTCAACAGCTAGGAAAGTCTCTATTGGTCATAGTGCAATGAAGCGATGGGTTCAGGTTTCCGTGCCCATGCTGTCAAAGTATATCGATACAAGTGATGAAAAAACATATGCTCAATTCCCTAGAACATATCTTATTTTCATTACTTGTCCAAGATAAATCCAAAACCATAGTTGAGAAACATAATCAAAAGAAAATAAATATGTAGTTTATTTAAACAAATGTGGCATGAGCAGAAAACACAAAATGCCTAAGTCAAAGTTTTGTGTAAAAGTTTTAAATTAAAAAAAAATTCAAATAGTTGCCAAGAAGTTTAACGAATGTAATTTCCAAACACTCATCTAATGGACTTTTGGAGGAGGGTCGAAGCCATCCATCAATATGAAGAGATCTATAAAAGAAAACAGAGACTTTGAAGAAGGGATCCCTGATTTTTCATACCCAAATGTTACTCGATTATTGAGTAAGGGCCTGACGAGTTAGTGAGGGTTTCCCTTTTGTTTCTGTTTCAATCTATTTGTTGGGTGCGGAGCATGATTATTTAGAGGTCTTTGTTTCAGCTAGATGTATACCCCAGGAAGATTTTACACCCCTCCATGTTCCCTGGATGGGGGTATCAGGGGCAGCGCCCCCGAAGCTAAAAACAGATGTAAAATTGCCTTGTAAAAGTATAATAATTTCTAGTCAATCTGGGCCATTCATTAGGTGGATGATTTAACAGTAGAATTTATGTTTAGTTTAGGGTTTTCTTCCCTAGAAGGCAACCCCTCTCTTTGTATGAAAGCGTTGTATTGAGGTTGTGTAATAGATGTGTATTCTCCAAGCGAGAAACAGAGAGGTGAGGTTGTGAGAGAAAACAATGGATATTACAACGGATCTGTTGTAGGTTGTGTCTCTTCATTTTGTTGGATAATAGAAAGGAAGGAATGGATGTTCTAGGTGGACATAGCCCAAACTGTGTGAACCACATATATCTGTGTCTCTTTGGTTTTATGTGTTTTTGTTTTTCCGCATATTATATGTCTTGCATTTCTTCGTCATATATGATATTTTTCTTACACTATTTTCATGCTTAGATTTTTTCTAATATGATGTCATTGGTGGACCTTAATATAAAACATTGCACCATACTCTGGTTGTTACCATTGCATGCGGTAACATCTTCATTCTCTCTCGGGCTTACTATGGCCTTGTTGTGATCCTTTTACCCCATGAGAGGAATATTGCAGTGTCTAACTCAATGTTTCTTCCTCTTTAATTCTATCTAGGGTACCAAGCTCTCTACCCATCCCTTCTATCACCTGCTTTTGGAGTTGAGAGAAATGCATAAATTTAACCAAAGCTAGAAGGAAGGGCTTGAAATCTATGTTACTAGAAACCAAAAAGGGGAAACGAAATGAGAAACGACAACGAGACAAGAAATAGAGTTTGGAGATTTCACATTCAAGAAACAAGGAGATAGAAAAACAATACAAATATGAAACAGACAACCTAGCATTTGTTTCACATTCAAGAAATGAGGAGAGAGAAAAAACAAGAAAAATATGAAACATAAAACCAAGCATTCATCATC
Source organism: Pinus taeda (assembly GCA_000404065.3). NCBI lineage: Eukaryota > Viridiplantae > Streptophyta > Pinopsida > Pinales > Pinaceae > Pinus > Pinus taeda. Next base: position 39,280 of record APFE030815044.1, on the reverse strand, counting down.
AACATTCTCGAATACTATGGTTCATAGGTAGTTGCTCATAGGCTTTAGCTACTCACATTGGCCATTCCTTAATACTTATAGTGATCGACAAAGCTTCCATTTCTCACATAAACCATTCTTGGATACCCATGTTTGATCCTCTAGGTTGGAAAATACAATAGTGAAGAAACACTTGGCATCAAATTCAAGTTTGATTTAGCCTTTGCATTTTCCAGATGAGTACATGATCCCACATACATTGTATATATTCTTGGATGTGACATGAATGGACCTCAAATTTGGGATCTATTGTATCATTTTCCACACAATTATTGGGTTATTGTTTTCATGTTTGGGTAACAATATGGTGGAGATTGAGTTGATATCCATTGGATATAGAGCCAAAAATAGAGGGTTGTCTCGAACTATTGCCACTTGCAGAACCATAAATACTACAACATATGTTTGAAGACAACATATAAAGAGAAAACTTTCAAAATTTTATCTTTAATCCATTATAATAGAAAACTAATCTTTATAATAATAAAAAT
>APFE030815044.1:0-36853 GCA_000404065.3 Pinus taeda | reverse complement strand
TATAAAAATATATATAAAAAAACCTTATACATTTAAATTTATAATTTTATATGAAAATACACATTTTAAATATTAGATACAATCACTAAATTCACTTTTAAATAAAAGCAACATAAAAATAACAAAAACAAATTGTAAAAACTTAACCATACAGTGCTACACATCAATGGCTACAATTAGAAAAATAACATAACCTTAACTAATAAAATCCCTAAATGGTCAACATTGTTAAATATATATTAAGCACTATTGCAAGGTGTTGTCACTAGGGAGAACACCCAACCTATTTGCAACAAACCTGTTCTGTTAGCACCTAAGCTATATATAGTTGACTTCTAACCATAGACTATTCATGTCGAAGTCCAATCGGGAAGAGATCCATATTGCAAATGAAACAGATTAACTTTTTCCATAAAACGGTTTCAAGAAATGAATTGTTTTTGGAAAACCTAGTCTCTTCCATTAAAAAATGAAAACTACCTTATAAAACACTATTTTCTGTACCATTCCATCTTTTTTATGGTGTTTTTCAGAAACGAAGACTTCCATTCGGTTTCTGGTAACATAGCTTGAAATTGAGATTTCTGATTAAGAACTGCCATGGAATGGAAAGATAGCAAGAAAATATTTTCTTGTTGCATTGAAATGAGGGAGGGTAGGGAGTTACCCTGAGAAGTCTACGTTCTTGTTTTTTCTGTTGTTTTCTAGTGTGGTATACTACCAAAATACTATTTTTGTAATTTGTGATGTGCTATACTACCAAACTACTATAAGATTTCAGCGTATATTTAATATAAATTTCATTGCCAATATAGTACTTGTGGGGTTAGTTCATTTGAAGCTAAATTCGTAAAAAACAAAACCCAAATAACCTAATTTGAGGTGAAAATGTTACTAGATTGTTTGAGGCAATTGAAATCGAGGAAGGAATTAGAGCAAAGAAAGGGTACCTGTGCAAGTATTTTATTGGGCTCTTGAAAGAAGACCAAGGCTTCTAATCCTTCCATCTTGGTGCAAATTTACCTCAAAAAAATAGATCCATGTTTTGTGAGCAAGCCATTAAAGAGATCCTCCTCAATTTGATTTCTCGGCGCATCCAAATTCAACCATGAAACAATAACTGTCATTGAATTACTAGAACATTTCATGTGAAAATATAAAACAAATTTGCAAACCAATTCTAAGAATGGCCATCAATCTAGAAACCCTAAAAATTGATCCAACTGCAACATTTCATGTGAAAATATAAAAAAAAAAATTGCAAATCAATTCTAAGAGTGGCCATCGATCTAGAAACCCTAAAAATTGATCCAACTGCCTCATTTCATGTGAAAATATAAAACAAATTTGCAAATCAATTGTAAGAATGGTCATCGATCTAGAAACCCTAAAAATTGATTCAATTACCTCTACCTGTTTCCATATAGCCACAGATCATATTGTATTATGCCCATGGTCTTTCCTTTTTTTATCAACTAATCAACATACATTTCATGTGAAAATATGAAACAAATTTGCAAATCAATTCTAAGAATGGCCATCGATCTAGAAACCCTAAAGATTGATCCAGTAAATATTTCCATATAGCCACATATCAGATTGCACTGTGCCCATGGTCTTTCCTTTTTTTTTCAACTACTCAACATTCATTCCAATACACTAAGGTGGGGAAGAAAACTTGTTCTAGTCTTTCCTTTTTTTTTCAACTACTCAATATTCATTCGAATACACTAAGGTGGGGAAGAGAACATGACATAATGGTATTTCCTCTTATTTCAACTACTCTACATGAGCATTTTGCTTCCTTATTGTTGAACCAAACATGGTAAGACTTTCTTGTGGCAACAAGAATTTCTGAAACCATCATCCCCCCTATCACAATGTATCTTAGAATCTGTCATATTAGAGTGTAGTATCCCTACTAAGCATATAGGTGTGTAGGGGAACACAACCTCAAAGTCAATGGGAAGCTAAGCGGAAAGGTTTGTGCATCTAAGAGGGATACCTCAATTACGTTGATGTGGTTTCCAAGCTTTTGCATTAATCAATGTATGTTTGAGGGGGAACTCAGCCATTAAAAATGCTTGACTGAAGTTTCATACACAAGGGTTGATTCTACTTTGAATTTTGATATTGTGTTTACTTACTTTAATCTCATTACATATAACCAATAATTTGCAAGTCCTTGTCTAATTTGATCTCATTTTATTTCAATTGTGAAGTGACCAAGCCTTGAACCCCAAATCGTCGTCTAATATTTACAAAGTATGCTTTGCCTCATTTCCTCTCATTTTACTTCAGTTAAATGGAGCAACTATACCTTAGCCCCAAACCCACACAACTAAGCTTTGCACACTACAGAATCCTCTCTCTCCCTGGTATTGCACTTGGTTTAGATATATGTTTCTTAGAAGAGAAGAAATGTCTCAGTAAATACCTTACATGTTAACTTATCATCTAATCATATTTCAAAATTCAATTTCACACTCATTTGATGTAATCACCATGTTCCATTAATTTCAGGTAAACTCTACAAATAAATGTAAGTAATTATTTTGATTCTTTTCATTGATTCTAAATTAGCAAGTGAGAAAAATGCAGATGCATCTTTATTTTTAAAGTACAATCATCCAAAAAAACTCATCCAAGACTAAAGATAGGTTAACCTTTATGGAGTGAAAAATATTGTTGGTATCCTCCAGAATAACACTACTTTCAGAAGCTGGGTTCAGATTTTACCACAAATGCAAGAACCAAAGTGAGAATCTTATTTTAAATTTTTTATAACATGATATATTATTAAAAAAGCTGAAGAAGCACAAAATACAAAAAGGTTTTGTATCTAGTATCATTCTAGATAGAGAAAAGTACTTGTTAGGCTATCTATGACATGTGTAAGAATTGCTACCCACCTGCTTTCAAAATCATCACGGACATTTAAATATAATGAAAGGAATTGATTAGGCTACCTATGACTAAATAAGAGTTATTCCCCACCTTTCCAAACTATCATGTACATTTAAGCTATCATTTTTTATCAACATCCTTTCTATGATGCAACATGTTACAACTTTCCATTATATTTATGCATTATATGAGTTGATGTACTTGTAAGGTGCACAAATTCCAAAATAATTGTCCAAATACCCATGTTTCCACTAAATTAATTGTTTAAGTAAGAGACACATTCTGTTGTAGGAAGCATGCACCAATCAAACACTGCTCTACTCATAGTTTACAAACCCAACCAATTTTCATACACAAACACGTTCAAGACTAATCCACAATAACAAACAATGCTCAAAACAATATTCTTCATCAAACATCTACCAATGCATAAACAATGAGGAGACAATAGACACAGAATAGCGGTCAACCAGGGCCAAAACCTCTCCAACATGAGAGGAAAACCCAAACGAGATATTATTCTTATATAGACATCAATTGAAGAATACCAAGACCATGGCCTAGACCTTTGACTCAATGACCTGTCCAAGACCAAGTCACAAGCCTATTTGATTCAACTTCCTTATTTTTCCTCGAGTCAATGATGATCAGGCTTCTTCCTTCAATAACTTGACTATCCTTCAAATTCTAGTTTTGTGGATCAGATCTATAGTTCTTAACACTCTTGCATAAACACTAGAACGTGTCGTTGACCAACCTTTTGAACCTTGATCTTGTTCGCTTGGATGGTATGAAATCTTATTATAATTTGGCGTGTAACCTTGCTTATCTTCTTCCTTGATTCGATTTCTTGGACAACAATAAGATCTTTAACCTTTTCTGTAGTAGATAATACTTCCTTCCTTCACACCTGTGGATCTATTATCCCTAAAACAAACCCATAAAGAACACCAAAATATTCTCCCTTTGTTTCCTTCTCGTGGTTGGTTATCTTCGCACTTCTTATTACATACTTACTTAACCAAATTTGCTTGTCCACAAATGGAGGATGAGCTGCCCTATATATAGTGTTTTTTCCATCAAGAACACATGCTAGGAAGTGTTAAGGAGTGCTAGGGGAACACAAGGGAGAAATAGGTGAAAATAATGCATGCAAATGAACGATTAATATTTAATGACAGGAAGTGTTAGTGAGTTCTAAGTGTGCTAAGAGGGAGTGATGAGGTATGCTAGGTAGTGTTAAGGCATATTAGAAGCCAGGGAAACATGCCAAGATGTGTCAAGTGCTAGGGTGTGCCAATGCATGCCACAAATATTTATGGAATGCCAAGGAAACATAAGGGAGCACTAACTTCAAATGCATGGAAATGAATGACTAAGAGTGTGTGACAAGGAGTGTCAGCGAGTCCTAGGTGTCCTAAGGAGGGGATGACAAGGTATGTTAGGTGGTACCAAGAAATGCTAGAGTGTTAGGGTGACATGTCAAGGTATGCCAATGTGTGTTAGGGTGTGCTAATGCATGTCAGGGTGTGCTAATGCTTGTTAGGGAGTGTTAGGGAGTGTGACATAAACACAAAGGAAAACTAGTTCAAAATGCATGGAAATGAATGAATAAGAGCTTATGATAGGGAGTGTCAGTGAATTCCAAGTGTGCTTAGGAGGGGGTGACAAAGTTATATGCTAGGTAGTTCCAAGGCATGCAAGAGTGCCATGACATGTCAAGGAGTGGTATGGTATGATAGGGAGAGCTAAAGCATGCCATGCCATGTAGGGAATGCCAACATATGCCACATAGTGCCAAGGGATTGTTAGACATGCCAGGTGCTATGCCATGTCATGATGTAAACTATGTTGCTTAGTTATTTTATGGCCATGGTTCGACATGAGCCTTGACTTGGTAACTTCTTAAGTGAGATGAGCTAAGATTTGGCATGAGTATTCTAATATGATTTATAGGCCTTTGTTAGGTGAACAAGGGATAGTATAGTTGTAGTAATTGTAACTTGGTCAAGATGTTGTAGTCGGGGTAGGACTTGGTTGGTTCCCAAGTCTTAAAACCAATAAGGGTAGTTATGAGGGCATGATAGCTAAGGAGTGCCAGGGAATTCCAAGAAATGAAAAGGCGTGATAACACATGCCAGACAATTTCAATTCATGCCGAGGAGTGTTGGGGAGTGTGAGGGCATCACAAGGAGAACTAGGTCAAAGCGCATGGAAACAAACGAATAAGAGTGTCTTCCAACTATCCCAAGGGCGAAGTGTATTAGGAAAATTTCATAATAGGACTTGCAATAGGTAAGCCTACGATTACGATAAGGGGATGGAAAAAGAGATTTTAGACAAAGGGAGACTTTTGTCTAGGGACAACACTATTTTTTCAATGGCTTGGTTGGGTTCCAAAGTCACAAAAAGAGTAAGGCTATCTATGAGGGCATGACAACTAGGGAGTGCTAAGGTGTGCAAGGAATGCCAGGAAGTGATAACATATGTTAGAAAGTTCAAAGGCATTTTAGTCATTCCAAAACATGCCAAGTGCTAAGGCATGCCAAGAGGTGTCAAGTGCTAGGCTGTGCCGCGAACACATGTAAGGGAGTACCAAGGAAACACAAGGGAGGACTAGTTTGAATTGCCTGCAAATGAATGAATAAGAGGGTGTGATAAAGATTGTTAGCAAGTTTTGGGTATCCTAAGGAGGCATTGACAAGGTATGTTAGGTAGTGTTAGGGAAACAGAAGGAAGGACTAGTTTCAATTGCATGGAAATTAATGAATAATAGTGTATGATAGGGAGTGTTGGAAAGTTTTTGGTGTGCTAAGTAGGCATATTTGGACAAATTTTTGGAGGGTTTGGAGAAAATTTTATGTTTTGGTGTAGACTAGCAATTTTTTGGCAATTTTTTGTCTAGCAGCACAGCGAGTTCACGCTTTGCTTCTTCCTTAGGGCTCCAAATGATGTAAAATCAAAATTTTTGGAATGCTTATGACCCCATCTCAAACCCCATCTCAAAGTTCATGTTTTGAGAAATTTCCAAAAAAAAGGCCAAAAATCGCCTTTCTACCCCTCTTTCCATTTCATTGCGCACATGGAAACACCTTGGGAGAATGGCCATATCTCAACCAAAAATTGATCATTTTGAGTGAAATAATACTCTAAAGACATCTACACTCTCTCATATTTCTAGAAAAGGATTTTGATCTATATTTGGACTTCAAAAATGAACTTAAAAATGGCCTCCAACACCTCGCTATACACTTGGAAATTTCTGAGGATTTTGTAAAATTTTCACTGTGTAATTTTTTGTAATTCCTAGTTTAACTCTAGTAAAAGTCAAAAGGGTGAAGTGGATGAATTTAAGGGGTAAAATTAAATGTAATAATGGGTGGTTAGTATTTATAAGTTGTTTTGATGTAAATTTGACCTCATTTATGAGAGATTTTGGAGTCAAAGTTAATTGTAGAAGGTGTTTTTAACTTCCCTAGACATTAGGGTTTGGTTAGAACACCTCATGGCACAGTTCTTGGAGTCATCGATTCACACCCTAAGAGTTGATCAAGGTTTTTTGATGAAAAGCAAACCTCATTTGGAAGTCAGGCAGGGTTTGAAATTCAACCAACCTTCTGCCAACCTTGAGCCTTCAGCTAGCCTTCAACCAACCTTGATGGGGCCCCATCACCCCACCTTCCAACCAACATCCCCTCATCCCTCCAACTTTGGTTTAATTTTTCTAGATGAAGGATTCAGCTCATCACATTTTGACTCAATCTTTTCCTTTGACCTCCATTCCTTTGGTCCTTCGACCCTAACCCCACCAACATCCATTAACCCCTCCAAGATCTATTGGATTTTAACCAATCCAAAATCCCGGATTTTAGGTATTGACTTTTATGTTTCTTTTGGTTTTTATGTATCAGTTTATCAGTGATATAACAGGTTGGATTTCAGAGGAGAGAACTATTGTAGCTTGTACTTGGACATTTTCTGGAAATCAAAGGACACAATTTGCAACTATTATCTATGAATTCATGTGCAGTAAGTTTGTGATGTTATTTTTTCTCTGTTATAGCTTTATATGAAAGATATTAATCTTCTCTTTCCATTCATCAATTATTCAATGGTTTTCCTTACATTTTATAAACAAAATTCTTTGCATAAAGTTGTGCCTTGATGGAAAAATCATTATGTGTTACTCTATTTCTTGCTTAATGAATTCATGTTTCATGCTCATTAATACCTTTCACTTCTTCTAAACACTACCCTAAATCCTTTGATCCTCTATCCTAGCTACTTGGTTTTTCTCCCTTATCCAGTAACAAAACCCTAAACTTTCCAAAACCCACTTGAACCTATCTATATAGCCTAAAATACTTTACGTTTCGGTCATCTCCTTGTTGTGATTTCATAGAGAGAGCCCTCTCTGGTTTGGTATGACTAGCTACCAAACTAAAACCTTGGTCTTTGATTACCTCCGTCGATCTCTTCATTAGCCTGGGACATTGTGGAGGATAACATAGGGCATGAAAACTAGGGAGTGCCAAGGTGTTCTAGTGAATGTAATGTTCCGAAGTCATGGAAAAATGTAATGCTAGTTGTAAGGTCATGACTTCCAAGGTGTGTTAAGGAATTATAGGGCATGCTTACATGTGCCAGATAGTATGAAGACATGTCAAACAAGATAAGGTGTGCCAAGTGAGAAGGCATGCCAAGATGTACAAGGGTGTGATAATTCATGCCAGGGACTGTCAAGAGAAGAAAAGGGAGGAACAAGTTAAACTACAAGTCAATGAGCACATAATAGGGTTAATGAGCCATTAATTTACCTTTTCTATGAGGGTCATGCTAGGAAAACCAACACTAGATGCCAATAGGTGCCAAGTGCCAAGTGTCAATGCATTCTAAGTGCCAAATCTTCCTTTGTTTCTTCTCATCTAGTTTCCAATAATTGATCTCAAATAAATTTAATATTAAACCATGCCAAATCATACCAATTCATCTCAATGCATGTTAAACATGCTAATACTTTCCAAGTGCCAACATGTGCTAAGTGCCAATGTGCATCAAGAAGTTTGATGCATGCTATGAAGTGGAAGAGCATATCAAAGAGTGCTAAGGTGTGCTAGAGAGTGCCAATGCATGTTGGGGAGTGTTAGGGAGTACTAGGACAAGACAAGGGAGCACTAGGTCAAAATGCATGGAAGTGAATGAATATAAGGGTGCATCGGGGAGTGTTAATGAGCGCTAGTTGTCATGCCAAGGAGGGAATGACAAGATATGCTAAGCACGGGTAAGGCATGCCAGGTAATATCAGGGAATTTCAAGAAGTGCTAGAGTGTGCTAGGTATTTTTGGGGTGTGCTAGCATGTGCCAAATAGTGCCAAGGCATTCCAGGTGCTAAGACATGCTAGGATGTGCATGGTACCATCGTATGCCAATATGCGTCAAGGAGTTTCAAGGCAACAAAAGGAATAAACAAGCTAAAATGAAAGGAAATGAACACATAAGGAGTTAATAGTTCGAGATTTATCTTTTTTTAAAAGGGATGCTAGGGACACTATAATATTTTCCATACGTGCAGTCCATTGTGCCAATCTATGTTTTTCAATGCAATTCCCCAAGGTGTCCCAGGCATGCAACATGATTGGGGAGTTTTATGTTGTGTGGGTTGCCACAGTGCTTGGGATTCCACTTATGGCAATATGTTCTAGGTACAAAGATGTTCCAAGACATGTGAGGTGCCAAGGAATGTTAATGTACTGTTTCCAAAGCATGTTAAGGTGTGCCATTAGTTTTGAGGAGTGTTGGTATCTCTCATTAATAGAATTGATAGAGCTTGATTATGTATTAAATAATATAGTTCCTACACACACTAGTGGAACTTTATTTAAAGGAAATTTTCTAGATAATAAACCTAATAGAGATGAATAATATGTTGACTCATAGGAAAAATATATTTTTATGACTTGAGGGAAATGATACACACTAATTAATTCTTAACAAGTTGACTGACTATTATAACCACTATGAGCTTGGACACATAATAAAAAAGACTCCACAAAAATGGTCTTAAATTGTTATCTTTTGACAAAAAATATAGTAACAAGTACATAGCTTCATCAAAAACTCATTGGAATGATCAATGATGATGAATATTTTTTTACCGTCACCAAAAGTAACCAAAAAGAGCATTGGTGATGGTCAATAAAATATTGTCACTATAAGTGTCACCAAAAAGAGAATTGGTGATGGGCCTTTAACAACCCTCACCAAAAGTGTCACCAAAGAGAAAATTAGTGATGGGCCTTTAATGACCCTCACCAAAAGTGTCATTGAAAATGGATTTGGTGACAAACCTTAAAGGACCATCACTATATACACTTACAATAATGATTTTTTAAAGACCTTCACCATACGCGACATTGGGGACAGACCTTAAAGGTCCGTCACAGGCATGAAGTGTCATAAAAAACTCATTGGAATGATCAATGAGATGAACATTTATTGACTGTCACCAAAAGTAACCAAAAAGATCATTGGTGATGATCAATAAAATATAATCACTAGAAGTGTCACCAAAGAGAGAATTAGTGATGGGCATTTAACAACCCTCACCAAAAGTGTCACTAGAGAGAGAATTAGTGTCGAGCCTTTAACGACCCTCACCAAAAGTTTCATCTAAAATGGCTTTGGTGACAAACCTTAAAGGACCATCACTATATACACTTACAACAATGCTTTTTTAAAGACCGTCACCATATGTCACATTGGTGATGGACCTTAAAGGTCCATCACAGGCATGACCCTCACCAATGACCTTTTGTCTTGTAGTCCCATGTTAGAGTTGAGGCCCTAAAAACATGAAATCTAAGAACATTAAATGTATTATCTATAAATAACCTCTCTAACAACCTAACACAAACATATAATGATGTCATTTACATTGGAGGTGTAAATTACTTGAATTGTGTTACAAATTTAATTGCTCCCCACAATATAGAGTCCAAAGAAACATGCCAAGATTTTTCAGGTTTCATGGTGTCCCCGTGTATATCAAGGAGTATTATGGAGTGTCAAGGAAACACAAGGGAGTTTTAGTTTCAAATGCATGGAGATGAGTGAATAAGAGTGTGTGATAGGGAGTGCTAGTGAGTTATAGGTGTGTTAAGGAGGGATTAAAAGGGTATATTAGGTAGTGCTAAGGAATGCTAGAGTGCTAGGGAAAGTGTCAGAGTGTGGCAATGTGTGCCAGGGAGTGTTAGGGAGTGTCCCCTTGGATTTATTTGAGGTCGAGTGAGCCGAAGATTTTTCGTATGGTTGTTTGGATAGCCAAATTCGTTGTTCCCCATGAAGTTAGTAAGGTTCAACAAAACAAATAAGACAAGATTTTAGTAACTGCATAGTTGATGAGGTGGTTAAATTTAACTATCCCCCATGAAAGGGCACCACCATGAGCACAGTTATGGTTGAAAGCTATGGTTGAGAGCTATGAAAACACCAATTCCTTCTTGCCTACTATTATGGTTTGTTATGCAAACCCCTCCTTCCTTGTAAATAGTTAGCATGATAGTTACTCTGGCGAATCCCTCTCATTTCACATTTTTCAGTATTGTCAAAATCTAATTTTGAGTGGTTCAATGAGGAAATCCCACATTGGCGATATCAAATGGGAAAACTAGAATTTCTGGGGGTTTCCATAATAGTGGGAGGATGCCTTTGATTGAGAGGCTCGACGAAACTTGCATCGAGACGTTGAACTTTCCCCATCCAACTATGATGGTCTGCAACCAAAATGCAAACCCATCCTTCCTTCCTTCCTTCCATAAGTAGGGTTTCAACCCATCAAGTGTTATATGGATGGAGGTTGGAGGCTCGTCAGAGCCATTAAGTGTGTCCTATTGATTTATGAGGGTTTCACCCCATGTTAAGGCGTGTATCTATGCAAGAGGAGGGTTTCAAACCCATTCAGTGTGTTTGATGTGCCATATGATATTATTCTTTTTCATAGTCTCCACATCAAAGCTTATTTACATCACTAATAAGTATCTCCTTGGCCTATGCATAAGAAACCCATACCATATATGTTAGGGATGAGTGTAGTCCTCCTATGTGTGTGTGGATGTTGGTCTATCCTTTTGTGATAGGTAGAGATAGAGCTTGCCTGATATCTACGTTTTACTTGTCTTCCATTAAGGGACAATAATAAGTTGCTATGGCATAAGAGAAGGCATAAAAGAAGATAAGCACCAACAAGGGGTGCAAACAAGTTCATCCAACGTATAGAATTAGCCAATTGGGATGATGTTACCACTACTAGTTGATTAGATTCAACCAAGAATTCCTTCCTGCTAGCTCAGGTTTGCAGTGCAAACCTCTTCTCATCCTTACAACTATGATGAAAGGAATCCATCAGTGGGACTAGATCATCCTATCTTAGATCAAAACCCTTATCATTTGGCATTTTGCAATAGCCAAAAATCTATTTTCGATGTATCTGATGACCATTATTTTTCTTCATCGGGGATAAAGAAAGAAGATTCTTTTTATTTAGTTAGAATGGAATTTCCTAAAATTGATCTCTGGGGATATTGCATAATCAAAAAGAGAAATTCCAAATATATGTGATATAGACGACCTATTTGAGGTATCCTTGATGAGATTAGTAAACACCATCCCATAGTAAAGCTGCTAGTAGTGTCCCAAGATGAGCCCTACTATATTATAGCAACATTTCTCCTCATGAGATAAAAATATGTCATTGTTGGGAATTACACATCCAACATGCATAAGTCATGTGCAATCAAGAGGTAGGTGATCTCCTTAGCATACCCACATCGTTCCAAGGCCTACCTCGGTTTTTTTTAATGTGTGGAACCATCTTTTGCAAAAGAAGGCTAAACAAAAGGCATGTGCCCAATAAATTTGTATTTTTTGGGTTCTTTTAATTGAGTAAATTTTAGGGCTTCGGTCCAATAATTATATAGAAAATTCTCATTTCAATCTTAAAAAATATAAAAATATAAAAATTCTCATTTCTAAAACTTTTTGACATTCAACTTGGTGGACCTCCAACTTGGCATTGTTGACCTCAAGTTGGAGAAAGGGAGACTTTGGGTTGGGCACAATGTTGTTTTGCTAATGAATTGGTTGGGTTGCCAAGTCGCAAAAAAAGTAAGGTTATATGTGAGGGTGTTAGTGTCAATCTGTTTAGCCTATCACTAGTGATCAAATATGCTCTTACAAGGTGTTGTTAGGGTGTCAAGTCAAATTTTTGTCATTTTAGTGAGTCTTCAAATAAAAATTTGATCATTGGCTAGTGTGTCTAGGGTTATTTCCACTCTCTCAAGAATTGCATATGCTGGTCACTTTCATTACTCAGTTGAGTCTACCATCCTGAAAACATCATTAATATCACTTCAGTCACATCATCATGGTCTCAATTTAGCTCAGTGTCACCATTAGGTCATTATGGTTAAGGACACAAAATTAGTCATTTCACGTATAAATATGGCAAAAGAGGAGTAGAAATAGATAAATTTGTTCAATAACACTTGATTTCAAATGTGATTTATGTTTTTATATGTAATCATGTTCCTAAGGTTCTAAAGTTACAATAAGAGGTCCTAAGGATACAAAACTAAAAAATAATGTGAATTAGTGAGGTGGGCCATCCTACCTTATTAATCACTTAGACACCAAAAGAAATTATAAAAGCACATGGAGGAGATCATTCACACTCATTTGCACTTGTCTATCATCCTAGCATCGAGCTCCCCCCTCTCCTTTGCAAAAAATTGTGATTACATAGCCCTCACTGGCAAAAATTGACTCTCACTCCTCACAGGGAGCCTTCGATGTGCACCTACACAGCACATTGTGCACAAGAAGCTTTCACTACGCATGGGGTAGAGTTGTCCAAAATTGTTGTTTGACCACCAAAATTAATTTTTCAAATCTCCTCTTCAGTCATTTCATCCTCCAATCTCTATAGAAAGTAAGTTTAATCATTTCCATGCCCTCCTTTGCCTCATATGTCAAGAAAATGATCAAATACTTCTTCTTCTAGGGTTTACATGATTTTCATGGTATTGATCCTCAACACCTCTATTTGCGGCTAATACACCATTTCCATCCATCACAAAGCCTTATCCCCTCATTTTCCATCATTTTCCTCTAAACCCTAATCTATGTTATCTCTTTCTAGAACAGGTCTCTGTTTTTTCTTTTTCTGCCCTCTCCCCTTACTCATTTCCAAAAATTCCTTTTTCCCCTACTCATTGACATCATTCCCTACCATCCTAAATTACCTTACAATTTAGGCAACTCCTAAGTCCAGCATACCACCTCATTCCCTCACAGCAGCAAATTTCATTGTTTTTGCTTGTCTATCACCTAGGGTTTGAAGTATGGATCCTGAATCATCATCATCAGAGAAGAGGAAGTACAAAAAGGTGGGAAGATACTGAGGTTTGAGCCATCTAATTGCAATGAAATCACCTCCTCCCCATTTTTCATGAAATTATTTGAAGATGTCAATTGTTTAGGGTTTTGTCAAAGAGTGCAGGAAGTAGGTTACCATGAGCATCTCACAGGTATATTTTCCCTCACCTTGAAGGAAGACAAGATCACCATTGTAGGGATTGATTTCATGTTTTCAGTGGATGCCATCTCTCAAGCTACATGCATACCAAACAATGGTGAAAATTGGTTCAAAGACATGAACCTAGACCTAGAAGAGTAAAAGCACTACTGGAAATCAGAATGGGCCTAATGGTTAAGATCATGTGTTTCCTCCTAAGAGGTCATAGGTTCAAAACTAGAGGGTGTTAGAGTTTGTATGCCTTTGTAGACTTAGCAGTCAAATCGCAGCATGGAGATGGGTCCCTTGTCCCACAAACAATGGGGTCTCATACACCAATTTGGTGTATGGCTTGGCTGTGACCTTAAAAATGGATATTATTATATTATTATTATTATTACAAAAGAGCTCACTCACATGTTTTCCCATTTAGATACTTGTTGGAGAGATATGCACCATTGATGAAGGTTTTTAGGAATTTCTTCACATATGAAGGTAGATTTTCTAGGCTATATCAATACCACATAAGACTACTCATGCACTTTACAACTGCCAAGTCTCTAAATTTGTCCAGCTACTTGTATAGGATCCTAACCAAAATGTCTGAAAGGGTGAAATTGAAAGGAAAAGTGCATTATCCTAGCCTCTTTCACCATATCCTAATAAAGGTTATAGTACTCCATTAGTTGATAGAGAAGAATGTGACATTGGACACCTTCATTGAGGCAGCCTTAAAAACACATATAACCACTTCACCAAGCCAACACCAAACCATGTTAGTACATCCCATGGAGGTGGGGTCAGCAAGCAAACATGATGAGGTTTCCAAGGCACCTGGGCCTGAGGTGACCAAGAAATATCATAGAGGAAAAAGGCTTGTGTTTGCTCCTCAAATTGAGGAAGGGGCCAAGCCTACTATATCAACAGAACAAGGATCACCATCACATCATGAGGCTTCTTTGCATGATGAGGAGCCCATTGAGAATGACTTTCACCTATTTGATTTGGAGGCATATGGTGAGCATAAAACCCTGCAACAATTCACCAAAGAGAAGGATTCTCAAATCATGGAGCACAACGACAATTTGAAAAGGACCAAATTCATCATTTCATTCCTTGAGCAAGAAAACAGTCAACTTAAGGCAAAACAGCTAGTCATTGGTAAATAGAAATTCAAAGCCAAGAAACAAGAGATGAAAGGAAAGGAATTGGTGGACCATGAGGACACTAAGAAGCATTAAGGACATGTGGCAAGGAAGAGACCAAGGATAATGGGTCTTAGGAAGGCACTTCAGAGGGAAAGAGAACAAAAGCCACCAATGGAAGAATTGACCTTTGAAGATAAGATTGCCATGGAAATAAATGAGGACAAGGATTTTTGGCTTGAAAAAGTCATTTGTGACCTTGACAATCTACTTGAAAAGGCCAATGGGGATAACAATTTGCAAAAGAAAATGGCCATCCATTATTACACAAGGAACAAGGTTGCCAAGGTCAAAATCAAGCAGTTGAAGGAAAAACTCAAGGAAACCCTAATCAGCCAAGAGGAGAAGGGTAAGTTAGATTTGTTTTCTGATGCATCCATGATCGCATAACATACCTCATTAAGCATCTCTTGACAAATTTTGGGAGTATTTGGAGAAAAATTTGTGTTTTGGTGCACACTTGAATTTTTTTGGCAATTTTCTATCTAGGAGCGCAGCGAGTTCACGCTGCGCTTCTTCCTCATGGCTCCAAATGATGCAAAATCAGCATTTTTTGAAAGATTATTACCCCCTCTCAAAACCCACTTTCCCACATACCTAGTATGTGCTCAATTTTTGAAAAAATTGCAAAAATGAGGCCAAAAATCACCTTTTTTCCCCTCTTTTTCCATTTTGTTGCGCACCTGGAGACACCTTGGGAGAATGGCCATATATCAGCCAAAAAATGGGTCCTTTTGAGTGAAAAAATACTCTAAAGACATCTACACTCTCCCAAATTTCTAGCGAAGGCTTCAGATCTAGAGTTGGACTTCAGAAAGGCACTCAAAAATGGCCGCCAACAGCTCGCTACACACTTGGAACTTTATGAGATTTTTGTAAAAAATTTACTGTGTAATTTTTTGCAATTCCTAGTTTGACTTTAATAAAAGAAAAAGGGTGAAGTAGATGAATGTGAGGAGTAAAATTAAATGTAAATAATGGGTGGTTAGTATTTGTAAGTTGTTTTGATGTAAATTTGACCTTATTTAAGAGAGAGGTTAGAGTCAAAGTCAATTGTAGAAGTTGTTTTTAACTTCCCTAGACACTAGGTTTTGGTTAGAACAACTCATGGAACAGTTCCTAGAGTCATGGATTTGACCACTGAGAGTGGGGAGATGTTTTTTTTGTCTTTATGTATCAGTTTCTTGGTGATAAAATGGGTTGGATTTCAGAGGAGAGAACTATGATAACTTGTACTTGGACATTTTTTGGAAATCAAAGGACACAGTTTGCAGCTATTATCTAGGAATTCATGTGAAATAAGTTTGTGATATTTTTTTCTTTTTTATAGCATTATATGAAAGATATTCATCTTCTCTTTCCATTCATCAATTCTTAAATGGTTTTACTTACATATTATAAACATAATTCTTAGCATAAAGCTCTGTTTTGATGGAAAAATCGTTATGTGTTAATTTTTTTCTTGCTTAATGAATTCACATTTCATGCTCATTAAGACCTTTTGCTTCTTCTAAACACTACACGACACTGAAAAAACCCTGATATCCATCACAAAAGTAATTCTACCTTGCTCCTTTATATATTTTCTGATGTTAACCTTTGATCCTCTAACCTGGCTACTTGGTTTTTCTCCCTTATCCAGTAACAAAACCCTAAATTTTCCAAAACCCACCTGAGCCTAGCTATTTAGCCTAAAATTCTTTATGTTTAAGTCATCTCTTACTTGTGATTTCATAGAGAAAGCCCTCTATGGTTTGTTAGGGCTAGCTACCAAAATAAAGGCTAGGTCTTTGGTTACCTCCATCGATCTCCTCATCAGCCTGGGACATTATGGAGGATAACAAAGGGCATGACAACTAGGGAGTGCCAAGGTGTTCTATTGAATGTAAGGTTCTCAAGTCATGGAAAAATGTAATTCTATTTGTGAGGTCATGACTGCCAAGGTGTGTTAGGGAATGCTAAGGCATGCTAACATGTGCCTGATAGTATGAAGACATGTCAAACAAGCTAAGATGTGCCAAGTGATAAGGCATGCCAAAATATACAAGGGTGAGACAATGCATACCAGGGATCGTTAAGGAAACAAAAGGGAGGAACAATTTAAACTACAAGGAAATGAGCACATAGTAGGCTTAATAAGTCATCAATTTACCTTTTCCATGAGGGGCATGGTAGGCACACAAACACTAGGTGCCAATAGTTGCCAAGTGCCAAGTGTCAATGCATTCTAAGTGCCAAATTTTCCTCTGTTTCTTCTCATCTAGTTTCCAATAATTGATCCCAAATAAATTTAATATTAAACAATTCTAAAACATACTAAGTCATCTCAATGCATGCCAAACATGCTAAGACTTGCCAAGTGCCAACACGTGCCAAGTGCCAATGTGCATTAGGGAGTGTGATGCATGCTATGAAGTGGCAGAACATATCGAAGAGTGCTAAGGTGTGCTAGAGAGTGCCAATGCATGTTGAGGATTGTTAGGGAGTACTAGGAAGACACAAGGGAGCATTAGGTCAAAATGCATGGAAGTGAATGAATATGAGGGTGTGTCAGGTAGTATCAATGATGCTAGTTGTCATGCCAAGGAGGGAGTGAAAATATATGCTAAGCACAAGTAAGGCATACCAGGGAAAATCACGGCATGTTAAGAAGTGATAGAATGTGCTAGGCAGTTTCAGGGTGTGCTAACATGTGCCATATAGTGCCAAGGCATTCCAGGTGCTAAGACATGCTAAGATGTGCAGGGTGCCAGAGTATGCCAATATACGTCAAGGAGTTTCAAGGCAACAAAAAGAATAACCGAGCTAAAATTTCGTGAGATGAACACATAAGAGGGTTAATAAGTCGAGACTTTATATTTTTCAAAAGGGGCATACTAGGCACACTAATAATATGTTCCAATAAATGCCAAGTGCTAATGTGTGCCAAGTGCTAATGTTTGTTAATGCAATATTATGCCAAGGTGTTCCAGGGCATGTTAGGGACTGCAAGGCATGCCAACACATGATAGGGGAGTCCTATGCTATGCTAGGGCATGCCAACATGTGCTTGGGCATCCTATTCATGGGAATATGTTCTAGGTACAAAGATGTTCCAAGACATGTGAGGTGTTGCAAGGAATGTTAATGTATTGTTCCAAAGCATGTTAAGGTGTGACATGAGTGTTGAGGAGTGCTAGGTGTCTCTCATTAATAGAATTGACAGAGCTTGATTATGTATTAAATAATATAGTTCCTACACACACTGATGGAACTTTATTTAAAGGAAATTTGCTAGATAATAAACCCAATAGAGATTAATCATGTGTTGACTCATGGGAAAACTATATTCTTTTGACTTGAGGGAAATGATACATATTAATTACTTCTTAACAAATTGATTGACTATAACCACTATGACCTTGGACACATAATGAAAAAGACTCCACAACAATGGTCGTAAATCATTATCTTTTGAAAGAAAATATACTAATAGGTACATAGCGTCATAAAAAACTCATTGGAATGATCAAAGATGATGAACATTTTTTGACCGTCACCAAAAGTAACCAAAAAGAGCATTTGTGAGGGTTAATAAAATATCATCACTAGAAGTGTCACCAAAGAGAGAATTAGTGATGGGCCTTTAATGACCCTCACCAAAAGTGTCACCAAAGAGAGAATTAGTGATGGGCCCTTAACGAACCTCACCAAAAGTGTCATTGAAAATGGCTTTGGTGACAAACCTTAAAGGACCATCACTATATACACTTATACAACCTTTTTTTAAAGATCGTCACCATATGCGACATTGGTGACGAACCTTAAAGGTCCATCACAGGCATGAAGCGTCATAAAGAAATCATTGGAATGATCAATGATCATGAACATTTTTTTACTCTCACTAAAAGTAACCAAAAAGAGCATTGGTGAGGGTCAATAAAAGATCGTCACTAGAAGTTTGATCAAATAGAGAATTGGTGATGGGCCTTTAACGACCCTCACCAAAAGTGTCACCAAACAAAGAATTAGTGATGGGCCTTTAATGACCCTCACCAAAAGTGTCATTGAAAATGGCTTTGTTGACAAACCTTAAAGGGCCATCACTATATACACTTACAACAATGTTTTCTTAAAGACTGTCACCATATGCAACATTGGTGACAGACATTTAGGTCTATCACATGCATGACCCTCACCAATGACCTTTTTTCTTATAGTGCATTAACAAATTCTCTAAGATGGCCATCATGGCAGCCTACAAGAAGAGTATCACAGCAGAGGCCACTGCTAAGCTCTTCTTTGAGCGAGTGTGGGTTACTTTGGGATCCCACAGTCCATTATATCAAATCAAGATAGAAAATTCCTAAGTGAATTTTGGTTAAGTCTTTGGTCAATGTTGGATACAAAACTTACTAAGTCCACGATTTTCCATCCCCAAACTGATGGCCAAATAGAGGTTGTCAACATGATGATTGTACACATTCTTCACATGTACAACTCAAAGAATCCACACACATGGTATGAAAGTCACGCCTATGTCCAACACAACTACAACATAGCTCTCCTCAGCTCAATGGGGCACAACCCCTTTCAGTTAGGGCTGGGATTTCAGCCATTATGCCCCATTGATGTGCCCATACCATTTGCAGCCACTCAGGTAGATGTGTAGTCTGAAACTAAAAGGGCTAACAACTTCATTGTTATATACCTAGGGGGGATAATATAGGGTACCAAGGGAGGTACCCAAGGTAATAATGTAATAATGGAATGGGCCATAGTGATAAATAAGGTGGTTAATCCACATCATGTAAGGGACCACAAGTAGTTAGTAATAATGTAATGGGCCCATGGTATTAGTGGATGCTATGAGTGAACCGTGGTAATGATCCATGGTATTGCATGTATGAGGCCTATATAGAGGCTAGAGACTCCACATCGAGGATGTCAAGGAATTGTGAAGAACCATTGTAT
The DNA here is from genome assembly GCA_000404065.3 of Pinus taeda. NCBI lineage: Eukaryota > Viridiplantae > Streptophyta > Pinopsida > Pinales > Pinaceae > Pinus > Pinus taeda. Next base: position 17,218 of record APFE030815044.1, on the reverse strand, counting down.
GAACAAGCATATGGCTTGTGGAGTGTTCTCCTTCCTTAAGGAGTGAATGTATGGTGTTGCCCTACCTTAAGGGTTTGATAATAAAGAAGCATTTCTATCTATTCAGATCTTGTTATTTTTGGGTTTATTTATATTTTCATATAATTCCGGGTTAGATCTACAGCAATTGATATCAGAGCACTTTCTTGGGCCAAAGTGGAGAATTTTTTTTTTGTTTTTGGAGGATTTCGGGGGTGGCGAGTTTGCAGATCAGATATGCATATTTTTCTTCAAGATTTGCTAAATCTAATTGTAGATCTGGATTCTATGTGAAAAAATACCCGATTTAAAAAAAAAATCGTTCGAATTGGAGTCCGGATGAAGGAGATATCGCTGATTTAAAAATCAGTGGAGTTGCAGATAATTTTTCAGGCCAGCGAGTTTGCGGCACAGATCTGGACGACTTGGCGCAAGATCTGCAAAATCTAATTTTAGATCGGAATTATTTGTGAAAAGATACCCAATTTCAAAAAAAAATTCAGTTGAATCGGAGCCCAGATGAGGGAGATTCAGCTCTTTTTGCAGAAATTTTGGTGACGACGGGAGAGTTGCAGCACAGATCTGAAATTCTAGTGTTTGGATCAAGATTTCTATCAAATGGGTAGATGTAGAATGATTGTTTCATTTCTGAAAACAGGTCATAATAAGGATTCTGAGTAATATTGACGAAACTGTGACAATTTCAAATTTTCGCCAAGTCAGCGAATTTTTTTTCAAAACCCTCTTCATGACGACTCTATATTTTACAGGAAAAGATGATGGTCCTACTATTGAAGAATTCATACAAAGATACAAGTCCACACATGGGACACATTGGAAGATTCCAGTGGCGCTTAATATGAGAGATGAGGTTGAAAAATGGAATTTATCACTTGACTACAAGCAGTTGACCAAACTTTCAGATGCAGAATTTGAAAAAGTATTTTTGGACAAATGATCTTGGGCTAGAAAAAAAGGAGAATGAGAGACATAAGGGGTTAATTGCTACGGGTGTCTCCTTACTGCAGGTTCATGGATTGATTCAGAAGGAGAATATCATTGTTTCTATAAATCCTAGTTGCAAGCATAATTTTATCAATGTTAATTTGGAAAAAAAAATTGCAAATTCTAGCAAAGCACATTAAACACACACACGTGGATGATAAGGATGTTCAAATTTATAAGAATTTATAACCTTCTATGGATAAGTATGTGTTTCATGGTGATTTTTATGCTTCAGATATGGATAACATGGATGTTGTTTTGGGATACCCTTGGATGGAATTAGTGGGTACTATAAATATTAATGTGCAGAAGAAATTCCTGAAGCTCTGGTACAAAAAAAGAAAATTACATTACAGGATATTTCCATTAATAAGCAGGTAGAGTCCAAGGAGGTTGAAGCAGAAGATGTTACAGGGACTGACATATCAGATGATGAGCAGTCGATGGTCGACAATCAAACACAAACAGAGGTTGAAGCCGAAAAGGTAACAGGTGTTGACACATCCGATGAGGGTTCAGTGGTTGAAGTCATATTGGAAAAGAAGACACCACAACGGGCACCACAGCAGGGGAATTAAAGAAAAAGACACCGTGGGTTAAAACTTCAACATATCATCACCCACATCACCCCGCAAGACAACCATCAAGATGGAAACCAAGTAGTCACAATCCCCGTATGACGGATAGCGAGGAGCAAAGATCCACCTACTACACATCAACACAAAAGAGCTGCCACGGTCAATTTCCATATCAAGCGAGTGAGGCACTAGTGAGATCGAGGGTTCACCTTTCTTTTGGATGGCTAGATGCACGTGCATGGTACCAGTGGACTACTCTTTTGAGTAGATTTTATTATTTGTCTTCTTCCCATGTTTCGGGGATGAAACATGCTAAGGGGGGTGGAGTGTTATATACCTAGGGGGGATAATATGGGGTACCAAGGGAGGTACCCAAGGTAATAATGTAATAATGGGATGGGCCATAGCGATAAATAATGTGGTTAATCCATATCATGTAAGGGACCACAAGTAGTTAGTAATAATGTAATGGGCCCATGGTATTAGTGGATGGTATGAGTGAACCGTGGTAATGATCCATGGTATTGCATGTATGAGGCCTATATAGAGGCTAGAGACTCCACATTGAGGATGTCAAGGAATTGTGAAGAACCATTGTATGAACAAGCATATGGCTTGTGGAGTGTTCTCCTTCCTTAAGGAGTGAATGTATGGTGTTTCCCTAGCTTAAGGGTTTGATAATAAAGAAGCATTTCTATCTATTCAGATCTTGTTATTCTTTGGTTTATTTATATTTTCATATAATTCCGGGTTAGATCTACAGCCTTCATTCAACACATCCTCCAACAGGTCCATGATATATTAGACAAAGCTAATTCTAAGTACAATAAACACCATGATCAGCATCGAGTGTTGCACAAGTTCCTGGTGGGTGACAAAGTTTGGCTACAATTGAAGAAGGAGCACCTTTCTAGACCCCACCATAAGATTTTCCCACTCCGATATGGGCCATACACCATCACCAAGGTTGTCGGTGAAAATGCCTTCGATCTCAACATCCCACCATTCCTTGATTTGCACCCAGTGTTCAATGTCGATCGCCTTCGACCATACTTTACACCATTGTTGGACACATCTGACATTGCAGAACAACTCACACCAACGGAAATCAACCTAGATTGCATGGAACATGCCACTACTAATCAAATCATGGAAACATAGATCAAGAACACTCGGAAACATAGGATACAACTATATCGAGTTGTCAAAGTAGGTCAACTCCTTCACCAAGGCAAATAGCTCACCAAGGACCAAGTTTAGTAGAAGTTTCCTCATCTCATGGAGGAACTCAACGCAATGGGGACCGTTACTTCCTAAGGGGGAGGACTCGTCCAGGTGGATATGAGTGGCCACCCACCTATTCCACTTGGATCCTCACCATTGTTTCTTTTAGTTTTTCAATTTCCTTAATTATAGCATAGTTTAGTATTTTTTGCATTTTTCCAGATCCTGAACTTCCATAGCCATTTTGAGGCCCTAAACGACATTTTTTGTCAAAATCCCTCCAGTGATTGCTATGGAAATCATGTCAACAGCTATATTCCTTGTATATATCTTTCCGACTTAGTATCATACACATTAAATAGAGATAATATGACCAAGTTATGACCCTAGGAAGTTGAATGCCCAACTAACCCCAATGGGGCCCATAAACTCTTGGTGTTACATCTCCTCAGGTTAGGGTTTTGGTTTTTTAGGCTTTTCTCTTATTGTTCAATAATAAAAATGCCCTTGAGCCTCATTTTATCTCAGTTTAGAGGCACGTATCCACCACATCTCTTCTTAGAGATAAGCTACCATTGCCCGAGCTATCTTATTTCCATTCTATTTGTAAGCATAGTTCATTGTTTTTCTATTAATGAAATGAAGTATTTTTCTGCTGCATCTCTATGTTTATGATTATATCTGTAATTTGTAGCATTCCTTTTTAAGTTTGGATCATAATCTTTCCTTAAATTTCTCAACTAATTTATGAGATCTCTATCCCTAACTTCTCTACTTGATTTCATATTTAATTCATATATATATTTTTATGCATACTCATTTCTGTTAACATATTATATTTGATTCATTAGATATCACAAGTAGGAGTTAACTTCCCCCCCCCCCCCCCCCCCTCCCCCTGCCCAAACAAATAATTGTGATTCAATAATCCTCTCTTTTTTGTTGGCCCAATCATCATCATCTTCTGCTACATACTATCTCCAATAATCTCTCATTCATCTATAAACTAATTTAATTAGATCTCCATCCATAACTTCTCTCCTTGTCCTTATATTTAATTCATATATATTTTTGTGCATAGTCTTCCTCTTAACATAGTATAATATATTAATTAAATATCAAAACTAGGAGTTAACACTTCATACTCCCCTTTAACTAATACTTTTGATTAAATAGTTATCTCTTTCATTGGTCCTTTTGATTTGAAATTGATCTAAGAAAAACAATTAAGGTATTACAGACTCATGTGCATGGATGTGCCTATGTTATTTTATGCAATAGATCGATAAGATTGTGAAATACATAGACATTGAAGCAGTTAGAGAAAACATAATAGGCAAACATGTAAACACAACAAGTTTAATAAGGAGTTCATCCAATACTCTTGGGCTATGTCTCCCAGTCCAGCATTCAATGGTGGTCTCTCTATTATGTTTTCAAAAGCAGATTTTTTGCAACAATGAGCTTAATTTGAGTCTCACACAGCAGATATCTCTCAGCAAGACTGTACTTGGATCCCCCAAGTCTCTAGAGTACACAGACTCTACTTACTGAAACTCGACCTCTATTGGTCACAGTAGCATGAGCCCAACCTAAGACACAAACATGCCAGGCACATACAAAGGAGTTTTCTTGAACCTCTCAATCCTTCTCTAGAGTATGCAAACTCTTTGACTCTCTCTGGCTCTGTCTGGTTTGATGCTGCCTTTGCTTCTATAGGTCAGCTTGTCTCCTTCTTTCTGCTCTTAGCTTTCTGTGTCTAACTAACTCTCTTTTCTTCTTTCTCTCTTTGTCAGTTCGTGGCTTTAAAGCCATCAGCTTCCTGACTATTCATTTTTGCTTCTCGGCTTTCTAGTTTCCCTGCCTCTATCCAACTGAATCCCTCTATTTGGCATAATCATCACTATATAATGCCTCACAGGGAGGTGGCCACCTATTCTGTAATGGATGAGTGTGTCAGGTTCACTGGAAATGTTTGAATGACCACTTTGTCTGTTAACTACAAGAATTCCCACGAAATAGGAATCTTTGTCAATGCATCATCCATATCGGACTTCAAATCCTTTACAATTCTGCCTATTGACCTCGTCAAATTCGGTCATCCATTGAGACGTGTCTCCACTGTTGATCTGGGGGTCTCAGATCCTACAGTCATTGCTCATATCGAGCGGCTAAGTAGCACGATGGTTACCCGTCTGATGTGAGCAGTTTTCTCTCTCTTCCATTGGATGTTTGTCACTCGCTGTATGGCATTGACGAAACTCGGTTGAAACTACTTACCACTCAAATTCCTTCAGATATTCTGCGGGTTTTGTGGAATCCCACTCCATTGGAACCGAGGCATTATTTTCCGCATTTTATAATTATTTCAGTTCTAGGCACTTCGGGCTTTTCCTTCTTTGAGGGGTTTGCCCTCCAATATGTGATTAGTGACTTAAATCTAATCACATATTAGAAACCACCCTCATTTCTCGAAAATACCTCCCATTTTTCTAATTCATGATAGCGTGTGTTACCATGGGCCAATGATCTGCACACTTAAACGAGGGTCCTCATTGCTCCACGTTGATCACAAATTGCAACTGTTATGAGGATATCTCTGATAAGCTTTCCCTTTATAAGACTTTCAACCTTTGGCATAATTTTAAGAGTTCATGAAAACTTAGAGTGTATTCTAGGATCTAATTCAGATCATGACCTTCCCACTGAAAAAGCTTTTGGACCACCAAAGTTGGTTTTTAAGCATCAATCAAGTGAAGGTATAAATTCCTCGCTTGCCCAATTTCTATCCATCTTACAATGCTTGGTTTTGAACCTTTGAGAACAATCCTGAGGTACTCAACATCCCCTCTATGCGTTGTCCTTATGCTCCTATCCAGAACTATACCTTCCTGTAATTCATTGAGATATACAGGAAACAATCATCAATAGAGGGCAATTGGCTCTGCTCTTTGGGATCTTCAATCAATGAAGGTTCAAAAAGTCTTAATTTTTCTACATTAACAACTGAATAGATGTGCATGTAAGCTAGAAAATCAAGGCGAAAAGCATTTGCACCAATTTTCTCAAGTATCCTGAAAGGTCCATACCTTATTGGCTTCAACTTCTTTCCTTCACGTTGCATTTTGCCTTGGCTAATATACAGCCACACTTGATCACCAACTTGGAAACTGTGCTCAATCCAATGCTTATCATGCCTTGCCTTGTACTTGCCTTGGCTCTTTTCCAGTTGTTCTTGTACTGCCTAGTGAATCTCTTGAATTTGTTTAATGAACTTGGTTGCATTGTCCACATCACTATGTCCATCAACTGCTATGTCTTTACCAAAGACAAAATCCAAGGGAGATCTTGGTGTGAAACCAAAACAGGTCTCAAAAGGAGATCTCTATGTAGAAGAATGTTTAGCTCGGTTGTAAGCATGTTGCACATAGCATAAGTGTTCATCCCAAAGCTTGGGATGCTTGTTGAAATAGCCTCTAAGTAACTGGATCATTATCATGTTAGCCACTTCTGTTTGGCCATCTATTTGTGGATGAAAGATTGTGCTCTTCTTTAGTCCGGTGTCCATCAATTCCCATAGACTTGACCAAAATTTCCCCACAAATCAGGAATCTCGATCAGATACAATGGAAGTGGGTAATTGAAAATGAACCCATACATGCTGAAAGAACAATGTTGCTATTTGTTCCATTGTAATTTGTTAGTTACAAGGTATTAAAATACACATTGTGCTAAACCTGTCCACAATAACATATAGATAGTCATGACCTTTTCTAGATTTAGGGTGTCCCCCAACAAAGTCCATGGAAACACTTTCCCAAGGATGAGAAGGAACTGGTAGTTTGTGGAATGCGTAACTTTCCAAAATGATACAAGAGTTGGTCCCTAACATGATAATCCAATTCTTCTACTTGTTTTCCATGACTTAAAGTTTCATATACATCTTTAAAATCTATATCTTGAACATACTATTCAATGTAGCTTTCATGAAATACTAAATTATTCTTAAGTATAGTGGATGCATTTATGATTGGTCTTGGCAACATATCTGAAACTTTATTGTGTATGCCTTTTTTATATCTGATGACAAGATGAAACTTTTGTAGAAACCCCATCCACCTATAGTGCTTTGATTTATGCAACTTAGTTTGTGAGTGTAAATATTGAAGTGGTTGATGATTAGTATGTATAACTATCTCTTTGCCCATTAGATAATGTTTCCAATTTTTCACACTCTGTACTAATGCATATAATTCCTTATCATATGTGGGATAATTAACTACTGCATAATTAAATGTCTCTGAATGGTAACACATGGGTTTACCATGTTGCATCAACGCTGCTCCCATGGCATAGTCATTGGCATTAGTTTCAATCTCAAATGGTCTTTGGAGATAAGGAAATGTTAGTACTGGTGTTGTACTAATACTTTATTTTAAGGTGTCGAAGGCTTTCTGTTGTTTTCCTCCCCACCGAAACACCTTGTTCAATCTTGTTAAAGCATGTAAGGGAGCTGCAATAAAGGAAAAGTTAGAAATAAACTTTCTCCAATACTGTGCTGCTCCTAGGAAGCTTCTGACTTTAGTAGTAGATTTGGGTTTAAGCCAGTTTACAACGAATGCAACCTTAGAGAGATCTATCTTCAATTCACCACCGCCTACAATATGACCCAAATAATTCAAATATGTTTTTCCAAATTCACATTTTGAGAGCTTAACATAAAGATTTTCTCTTTTCAAAACATCTAGAGTCTGCTTTACATGCTTCAAGTGTTCTTCCCATGTTTTACTAAATATAAGAATGTGATCTAAATATACAATGAAAAAATCATCAATGAAAGGTCTAAGTACATCATTCATTACTCTCATGAAAGTAGCAGGAGCATTAATTAAGCCAAAAGGCATAACCAAACACTCATACAATCCCTACTTTGTTTTGAAAGCAGTCTTCCATGCATCTTGCTCTGCAACTCTGACCTGATGGTAGCCACTATGCAAGTACAACTTGGAAAAATAAATAGATTCTTTCAACTGATCTAGTAGATCATCTATGCGAGGAAGGGGATAACAATTTTTTATCGTTATTGTATTCAGTGCTCGGTAATCAATGCACATTCTCCATGAGCCATCTTTCTTTCTCACCAAGAAAATTGGAGATCCACATGGTGATGTGCTAGATCTGATGAATCCTTTCTCAAGCAGCTCTTGTACCTACTTCTTGATTTCTAGATTCTCTAAAGCAGACAACCTATACATCTCGATGTTAGGAAATGGAGCATCTTGCTGCAAATTAATATCATGTACTATTTCCTTTTTGGGTGGCAGACCTTTAGGTTCTTGGAATAGTATATCATATTCTAAAACAATCTTTTCTAAATTAGCTTGTTGTTTAGCATTACAACCCTCAAATACATTGGTTTTATTAGGTTTCTTTTCCTTTACAACCATCAGTAAAAATTGTTTGCATGAATTTACAATTATTTTCATGTGCCTTGTGTTTATGAGAGTATAATTATCCTTGAGTTTATAAGCTCTTACAATATATTCAATTCCATCTTTAATGAGTTGATACTTATTTTCTGCACTATAGAAAATAGCTTTTTTATCATACAAGTAAGGACTTCCTAAAATAATTCCAGATATATCTAGGGGAACAATATCTAACTCAACCTCATCTACAAATGCTGACCCAAAAGAAAACCAAAGTTTTACATTGTCTAGTCACTTATAGCTTTTCTTTATCACATAACCAACCTAATGGATATGGTTTCTTAAGAGTGGTGGTCATTAATCCCAACTTTAAAATTGCTTCAGAAATTAAATTTACTTGTGGGCAACTATCAAACAAGGTATCAATCTTTTGATGCTTGGAAATAACTCTAATATGAAAAAGATCATGTCTTTTCCTCTCATTTTCTTCATTATCAGTAGATTGTGCAGAATTACTAATAGATGCTTCAGAATTTTTACCTTTTATACCTATGGTTGTGATTGTTGTTTCATCTCGTGAGTCTAACCCCAAATCTTTTTGAATAGCTATAGCAGTCTTCTTCTTTTTGCCATCGTACTTCTTGGGTTTCAGCTCTGGATGTAGAATCTAGCAGTGTTCATCAACATTCCCATCCTTCTTGCAGTGAGTGCACGAAGATTTGGTACTTTATACGACATTTACCTTCCTCTCTTTCCATTTCTCCTTTCTCTTTTCCTTATTCTTGCTTGCAATGGATTTTGATGCTCCCCCAACTTCTGGGTTCACATTCTTGCCTCTAGCCTCTAGATGTGTGGCCTGAATAGATACCTCATCTATGCTAGTGGGATTAAACATGAGAATGGTATGCTTTAAATAGTTGTGTAGATAACGTATATAATTTATCAAAGTTTCAGGTGAGTCTAAATAAATTCCTACAATGAAAGTTCTTTTCCTAAATTCTTGGGTGTAACTTTGTACACTTTTCCCTTTCAATTGTCGAAAAGTTTGCCAACTCAACATGGCTTGATACATATAAGCTAGTGGATAGAACTATTTTTTAATTACAGAAACAAATTCACTCCAGACAGAAAGAATTTTACCATGCTTCTTCATGTCAGCTTGTGTTCTGCCTTCCCACAATACCAAGGCAGTGCCTCCAAGGCATAGGCCAGCCAGTTGAATCTTACTACTATCTGAATTAATGCTCTGCACCATGCAATACACATCAATCTATCTAATTCAATTATCCAGCTTCTCTGCATTCAGCTCTCCATCATATATCGGAAAATCAAATTTAACATCTAATTTAATTAAAGATGTCTTCTTTTTATTTTCAGGGCTATCAGGAGGTGTGGGAAACTTTTCTTCTTTCCATTTTCCTTTAGAATGGTCATTGAGGAGAGATCCTTCTGCTCCTTTATCTTGTTTCGAGTTTGATGAATCTTCATATCTACCTTTCTTAAATTCTCTATACATTTCCTCTACCATGGCTCTCATGGTCATGAAACTATCCATGAACTGAGAGTGTGATTCCAAGGGACTTTCTTCTTCCATTTTCCTCTTAGGATAGACTCTTCCAATTTCTAGGTTAGCTTCAACCAATTCTCCTTCTCCTGATTTAAGATTTGATCTAGTTAGCATTCAACAAAAAAATCCAGCACAAGCTTGTCTAACCTTAGGAACCTAGAGCTCTGATACCACTTGATCTAAAATTGAGCTAAGACAAACAATTAAGGTATTACATACTCATGTGCATGGATGTGCCTATGTTATTTTATGCAACGGATTGATACGATTGCAAAATACATAGACACTAAAGCAATTAGAGAAAACATAACAAGTAAACATGTAAGCATAACAAGTTTAATAAGGAGTTCACCCAATACTCTTGGGCTAGGTTTCTCGGTCCAGCCTTTAGTGGTACCCTCTCTATTATGTTTTCAAAAGCAAATTGTTTACAACAATGAGCTCAATTTGAGTCTCACATAGCAGATATGAATCAACAAGACTGTACTTGGATCCCCCAAGTCTCTGGAGTACACGGACTCTACTTACTGAAACTCGACCTCTATTGGTCACAGTAGCATGAGCCCAATCTGAGACTCATACATGACAGGAACATATGGAGGATTTCACTTGAACCTCTCAAGCCTTCTCTGGAGTATATAGACTCTCTGACTCTCTTTGGCTCGATGCTGCCTTTGCTTCTGCAGGTCAGTTCGGCTCCTTCTTTCTGCTCTTAGCTTTCTGCATCTAATTAACTCTCTTTTCTGCTTGCTCTATCTCTGTCAGTTCATGGCTTTAAAGCCATCGGCTTCCTGACTGTTCGTTTACACTTCTCAACTTTCTAGTTTCTTTGCCTGTTCGGCATAATCATCATTGTATAACACCTCAGAGGGAGGTGGCCATCTATTCTGTAACATATGAGTGTGTCAGGTTCACTGGAAATGTTTGAATGACCGTTTTGTCTATTAACTCCAAGAATGCCCGCAAAATATGAATCTCTACCAATGCATTGTCCATACAGACTTCAAATCCTTTACAATTCTACCTGTTGACTCCATCAAATCTATCCATCCATCAAGATGTGTCTCCACCGTTGATCTAGGGGTCCCAGATCCTATGGTCATCGCTCATATCGGGCGGCTAAGTAGCACAATGGTTACCCATCCGATGTGAGCACTTTTCTCTGTCTTCCGCCGGATGTGTGGCACTTGTTGTATGGCATTGGGCAAAACTCGGTTGAAACCGCTTACTGCTCAAAGACCTTCCAATATTCTGCCAGTTTTTTGGAATCACGCTCCGTCGGAACCGAGGCATTATTTTCCACGTTTTATAATTATTTCGGGTTTGGGCGCTCGGGGCTTTTCCTTCTTTGAGGGGTTTTCCTTGTGATATGCGATTAGTGACTTGTCGCTTATCGCATATCAGAAACCACCCCCGTTTCTCTAAAATACCTCCCATTTTGCTAATTCACGACACCGCGCATTACCATGGGCCGACGATCTGTGCGCTTGACCGAGGGTCCTCGTTGCTCTGCGCTGATCACAAATTGAAATTGTTACGAGGATATCTCTAATAAGCTTACCCTTTATAAGACTTTGAAACTTTGGCATAATTTTAAGAGTTCATGAAAACTTAGAGCGTGTTCTAGGATCCAATTCGGATCACCTTTGAACTATTCTAAAATTTGTATTCTTCCTTTATGGTATTTTTCATTAATATTGTTCAATTATGTTCCATGTCTTCATATTTTGTCTTCTAAAATCTTCATCTTTGTTTTATGCAATCTTCATCTTTTGTCTTTTTTCTTCATCTACTATCTCTTGCACATGTTTGGTAGTCTTCACTCTTCTTTGAATTGGATCTTGTGCCTTCAAAATATAAACATTATGTTTGTTGAATTCCACATTAAAAAAATCTATATTCATTCGAATACATGAGTTGTTAGTTATTGTGACCATTGATTTTCTAGGGAACTTTTCTAAGACATGGTTTATTAACATTTATTGAATCACAAATATTCATACATGTACCTTTGTCTCCCCTTGCATCATCATCAATCATCAAATTGGATTTTCTTTGGCTTATCCATAACCATGTATCTTAGGCTTTTATACATCTGTTAGGGTTTCATATTGGTTTACCCTAAACCATTACAATTTTCAAGTGGTGTCATCTTACCATGAAACACCATTTGTCATGAAAAGTGGTTTTTTGGTTTACAACGAATCATCAATAATCAAGTTATGAGGGTATACTTTCTACATCGTGGTCTATATTTTTCATCATTCATCTTAGGTAAATTAGTTTCAAATTTCATTTGAGGCTAATCTAACCCTTTTATAGGCATATGACCATTATCATCATTTTTCATCATTAAAAAACAATCAAGGAGGATCACTAAGTTTGTAAGGGATTTTATTTCCATTTCACTTAATGTTTCATTGTAATTACTAAACAAATCATGGCATTTACTACATTTTTAACTTTCTTGTTGTTGATTCTTCTTTATTACACATTCAATATTCTTGTTTCTTCTTTAACTTTTTATTTGTGTCTTCATTTGCTCTTTTTTTTGCCTCTCTTTCATTTCTTCATTTTTCTTCTTCAATCAATATCATCCTTTCAACTGATGCACCACTATAAATATAAAAATAAAATAAAAAGAAACAAAAAATATAATTTCTAGGGTTAAGTATGATAAAAAAAAAAAAATTTCCCCTTTTCCCTTTTTTTCTTTCCACCATTCTCCAAACTTCTTGATTAGAGGTGGATGTAACTATTTCCATCTAATTTTCTTTCGCTTGTGGAGGAACTTCTTTTCCTGAATCTGAACTTTCAAATACATGTGTTTTCTTTGCCCCCCCAAATATTTCCCTAAGTGTACTTCCTATTTCTACTTCTCATAGATGATGATATCCTTTGAAACCGCCCCCCTTTGGATGTCTTCTCTTATTCCATTTTTGTTCTCTTCACCTCCATTAGCTTGAATATGTTATTCTGGGTTTTGATTATCTTCCTCTATCTCTTCATATTCCCCTTCTGTATTATTTGGAAACTACCATTCCCTCTGCTTTATGCATTGTCATTTTTCTTTTTTGACGCCTTTTTTTCTTGAGGGAAATAATTTTGTAGATGCCTTATTTGGAAACAATATCAACATCTAAAAGTCATGTTCTCATAATAGAGAACTTGTGCCCAATCAAAATTTTCATGTTTTAATAAAAGACGATCTAGATCCTTGTTGAGGTCCATCTCAACACATATCTTAGAAAAAGTAAAGATTTTCTTTGATGTTCTATTTGAGTCTATTATTTTGAAATTGCTAAGAATATTACCAATGGCCTCTAATACTAGAATATGCCATAAGGGAAGGGGAAGATTTTGTAGCCTTACCCATATTGGCATCATTATAATGAACATATTTGTTACATCAAAGCTTGGAAACCATGGGGTTACAAAGAGCGTAGCTCTACCCCAGAACCACAAACCTTCATTGTGAGTTTTGTTCCTCTATTTATGTGTCTCAAAATGTACTATGAAAAAACCTTTTGAGCACAAATAAATATTGCACTTGCTTTTCCAAGAAGAGTGCAGCCATGCAAATAAATATTCTGGTTTTGGCCAAAACCCATTAAATCAACATATTAGTTCCATGTTTTGAAGATCTACAAATTCAGTTTTCAAATCCAGGGATTTAAAATCCATGACTGGTATCTTGTCCATTTTCTCCATTATGTAGGGACCTCGTAGAAAAGGAGGTTGTTCGATTGGAGTAGAATTCTTCCCTTTAAGTGTGTCCTTGAATGAATTAGGTCCATTAGTATTTATAGGATCTTCCTTAGTGTTTCTATGGGTAGAATACCCTTGCCTCATTCTCAAACATAGATTTTTTTTTTTTAATTCATGACCCACTCCATAATCTTTGAACTTGTTTTGATCTTGTAATACCTTGCATTCATATACAAGAAAATGAAGTGCTAAAGGTATACCCATATGGATCTAGATGGTATGCTTCAAATTTTCCATGAGATCCCTTCCCTAAATCCAAAAAAACTAAGGAAAATACAATTAGGTTTTTTATAAATATAGGGAAATTTTCCTTCTTCTATTATTGCATCACTAGATCTGCCACATTAGAGATATTTGACTTCTATGTCATCTCTCGATCTGGTTATGTTTGATTTAAACCCATATCAAGCTATACAAATTGTGGAGCTTCCATATCGACAAATTTTATATGAAAAAAAATATTCGGAAGCCATGGGGTCAAGTCCAATAAAATTTATGCATCCCTCTCCTCGATAAAAATGGAGGAAAAGAGATCCAATCTTCGTGGGTTTGGTAGCTTTGTATTCCCCTCGTCCCTCTCAACAATAGGCTCCACATATGGGAAAACCCCACATTGACCAACCACGTGATCAATCAGATTTGTGATAAAAAATGATGGTTCAACAACATAAAAGAAAGATAAACCTATTTTAATTCTATACAAGTTCAGATCCAAATCTATTAGGGAGGGATGCAACCTCCACACTATTGTAACCTAAAGAGATCCCTCCTCACTTACTATAGTGACAACAATTGTGCAAGCTATTTCACAGCATGGTGACAATCATATCATATCCAGCATCACTTCTAAGCAAACACGATCCAATCTATTTACTCGATGAAGACGCTTGGCACCCGAATTGAAACCACCGTGTGTGATAGAGATGAGCTAAATCTTGATAGTGATGGAAAAATGATCACTGCGAACAAAAAGCCTAGCGACGCTCACTCAAATCTCCGCTTCATTATTTTTGCTTTCTTTACTTCAAATTTTCTCCCATGTCATTGTCTCTTTTCTTTGATCTCTTGCTTTATTTGTTCAAGCCCAAGAGTCTATATTATTATTTATTCTCCTTGCATCTTCTCTTCATGTTGTTTGTATTTTCCTTTATTGCCTATTTCTATCATAGATTTTCCATTTTCTTCTTATCGCACCTTCATAAATGTTTCTTACTACAATTTATCAAGGTCCAACAAGAACCCTATGACCTCGGTTTGGAAAAACTAATTAATAAATCAATATCATGAATTCGCCTTACTTTACATTTAAGTTTGTTGACATTGATTTTATTTTGACTTGAGACTCAATTTTGACCTCAACTTTGATTTTGGATTTTACTAATCTTAACTTGAATTTTGTTTAAATTTTATCTCATTTCAACAAAACACGACTTGTGTGATTCTACCTATTTTTTATATAACTTAACTTTGATTTGTTTTTAACTCATTTTAATACTTTACATTAATAATCATTAAAATTTACAATAAAATTAAATTAAAAAATATTAAATAATATTCATCATACATTACACGTTAAAAATAGCTCAATTGATCAAAACTAACAACCTCAATGAAAATCCTTAGTAAATTATTAAATATAATTTTTAAACTATTATATTATATCACATCAAACAATTATTATAATGACAATAACACAATAAAATATTTGATAATGTAGATAATTATGTCTTGCAGTTACCCATCTAAAAACATAAAAGAAAACACAACTGACCATACACCCATTTAAATTTCCTTTCTTTAGAAACTAAAGACAAGAAAACTGAATCCCATTCATAATGCTTTCAATATACTACTTTTCATGACCTATCATGAAAGCTTTATCACTTAATCTTATAACGAGGCATTATTTTGACTTCAATGACACCAAATTAATGGTTTTAATATTACCCACTGGGAGGCCCGAAAACAATGGGCTATCATGTGAATGGAATTAAAAAAAGAAAAACAACAACTATACAAAAGGCTTTAATATGAGCCATGTGAGGAAAAAAATAATGATCCATTAAACAATTAGTGAGCATGCACTATTGATCCTTATCATAGGGCTAATAGACCGAATGGTCCATTAAACAATTAGTGAGCACTACTAACCCTTATCATACGGCTAATAGACCGCTTCCCGGCTCACTATATTGATAAGAAAATATTATTTCACTCATCTTTTCCTTAATATGAGTAATTGAATTCCTTCTCATATAAGACAAGTAACTTTGCTCCCTTAAAGTTCAAATAAATATGTGTACTTGAATATAAAGCTACGATCCCTTTCCTGGTTACATTTATTCATGCTACATCAAATCTGTCTGATTTGCTGCCTGTATTTTCTCTTTTTGAGAATACCTTTATTCAACTAATGTTGTGCCATTCGAGACTGTTGTGGTTCGAGACTGTTGTGGCTCTTTCCAACAACTTGGATCTTTCCAACAATTTTGCAGGACACACGGGGCTCTTCATTGACTATAGGGCTGAACAATGGACCTTTGCATTTTACAGTTGGTGTCTCACTTTTCCTTCCTATATATTTAAACTTTTATCTATATATTATATATATATAATATTCTAAATCTTAAGGAAATTATTCTCCTCCATAATGATTTTGGATTATTAAAGTACATTTGTAAATGCCACCTACCATTGGGTTGAAATACTAAAAGTCAAATTCTATTATGCTCCTTATTGATTCTTCCATGTCTGTATGGGTACCTTGTAGGGATGATTTTCTCATTTTTCATCAATTTTTTCAAATTTTATTTAGTATCAAAGTAATGCACAGTGAGTTTGAGTAGATTGCAGATTCCCAGAATATTGGGAATTCGATGGATATGGGCATGGTCAATTTTCCATATTTATCATATTTTTCAATATTCCAAGAATCAGTTTTCAACTTAAGGATAGAAAATTGACTCCATTCTTAAATATTCTCAGAATCTGTAATTTGACTTAAAAATGGCTAGTAATGGGTGATTATATCTCTATGTATTAAAGTGATGTGTGATTCCCACCATATTTAATATAAAGTTGGAAGAAATTTTTTTTGACTAGCTGGGTGGCTATATCTTCTAAATTTTTTAGAATACTTGATTCAACTTTTTTGGCCACTCACGGCGCCTCTTTCCAACAGCTTTGCAGGACACATGGGCTACTTCAATGGCTACAGGGCTGAACAATGGAAGACCTTTGCATTTTACAGTTGCTGTCTCGCTTTCCATCCTTTTCTTCACCGAACACTTCTTTCATCGATATTGGTTGTCGACTCCTGGGTTCATCATCCACTTCATCACAAAGGCAGTCCAAGCACATGTTGGCACAAGGTTGTCCACGTCTAAAGAATGATTTTAAAAATTTTTAGATCAAAAAGTCGCTTGCTCTCACAATCGAGGTGGTTTAGCGCGGGCCGAAAGAAAAAGATCCGTAAAAGAACTAACGCGATAACTATTAAGAATTTTTTTTTCCACGTTTCAGATTTATCACTACGTGGTTATGTTGCCACCCACCTCCAACAAACCTAGTAATGCCTGAGCTTGAGCTTATTGTATATTTTCACATTCAATGATGAAGTAGTTGATTTT
>APFE030815032.1:349085-410794 GCA_000404065.3 Pinus taeda | reverse complement strand
TACACCATTACATCACTAACCCTGATAACAGGGCGTTGGAGCCACTGCTTTCTCCTCAAAGAAAAGACTACATACTCGTAAGGCAATGTGGGAGGAGCTAAGGTTAAAAGTCCTTTACATGCACAAATGAGGGGTATATATAGCCAAGGGTGAACTTGACCCTTGTGACTCTTCGACTTCCCTCATGGCAGTTTGACTTACATGACTCTTCAACTTTGTATCCGAGTCTCTTGGACTTCCACATTACATTAAATTGATTACAATAGTATGGCCCACAGTAGTGATGTGGCCAGGACGACTCATGACATGACTCAACATGACAGTGCTGGTATGTTCATTCTGATGGTGGCTTCCATGTCGAATTGCAGTGTTGTTGAATGATGAGTGTGATCTTGGAGTAGCATAGCTTCACCTCCACATGGAAAGGTGTGTGAAGTCTGTGATGGTCTTGGTGTTCACTTGATGTTTCACATGCATGTATCCCCTTCGATGGTACTTGGCATGCTTCATGTGTTCATCCATTCGCGAAGAAGTCTCCTAGCATGTGCTCCTTGTTCATCTCATTTGTCGTCGTGCCATGTCTCATCCATGTACTTATATCTGCAATCACTCATGATGAGATGACATCAAATCCAAAAATATCCTAGTCTACCATGGTGCATCATATTTCATTTTACGTGCAGGTGGCCAGGAGAGAGGACAAGGCTCCTAAACTGCACAGAGCACATTTCAAGCCAAGATGTGAGGCTTTGGGGCACTGTTAAGGAAAATTTTGCGGAGTTCATTGGGAGGATGGGATGAGAATTTTGAAACATCAAGGACATTCTGTGGGATCTAGCTCAAATGGGAGGCAGAATTGTGCAATTTTTTCAGGGAGGCAGTACGGGCAGCAGGGAGGACACTAGCAGTGAAAACTGCCCAGATTCTCAAGGGAGGATGGGAGCGGGTTACTGGAGCTTGCTAGCCAAACTACGCAGAACTGGGAGGAAAGCATGCAATACATGCCTGCACAGTGTCTGGGTTGAGTGGGGTGTTGGGTAGCTAGAGGATAGTCCAATAAAGCTACTTAATTTTCAGGAGGAGCAGTAGGTCGTCTAGTAGGGGGATTAGCTTACAGAACTACCCAATTTTCAGAGATAATGTAGTGACAAGCAGCAGGTGCCTATCCCTCATGTCTGTGCAATTTCTTCAGTTAGTTGAGGCAGGCATGCTGACACCTTCTGTGAAATTTTTGGAGTGAAGCTCGGGGTCACTGCCCAGTCAAACTCTCTGGTTGACTAGTAGGCGGCTTGATGGATTGGCTTGTAGGCAGCGTAGATTGATATGGATTCTTGGGCAACTTATGCATTGTTTTGGGTGACAGTCAGCCAGGTCAATGCCAGGATTTTGAATTGCAAACTTCCTGGGTGGAACCCTCAAGCTCTGTGCAATTATGGGCAGCAATATTTGATCACTGAGGGCTAAGACTGCGAAGTGCAGCTCAGCGAAGGTCTGACTAATGAAGGGTGGTTGGTCAATGGGTTTTCGGAAAAAATGACTAAGTGGACTTGTGTATACATGACCTTGAAAACACACATTCAACATGACATAATGACAAGGCACCTCGAACCAACAAGACAACATACGCTCAGTGTGACTGACCGAAGGGTACGAGCAACAAGTGCGACACTTGAGATAGATCGTTGAACGACTGTCAAGACACTTGCGCAACATTGCATACAAATTTGTGTGTGAGTGTGATAGATGTTTACATAGCGAATACAACTTGTACACATGAAGACGGACTCCGAACATAGTCAAAACATGACTGCAAGAATAACATTGTGACAAACATGCTAAAAGATGTTTGGTGAACAATCGAGAAAAGAGGGTGTAAAGACTCAACACGAGCTCATGGGATGTGCTCAAGTGTTTGCAAACATCAAGGCAAGAAAACCCAGGAAGGCTCTAAAATTGTATGCGGGCCAAAATTTTGGAGGGTCTTGCAGCCGCTACAACAAAACTCCACCCATAAAGTACCTCAAACAGACTCATCTTCAAAGATTCTTGATACCCATTATTGTACGCAAACTCCACCAGTCAAAGATACCCTTACCACTTATGTTGTTGATGCACAACGTACACCCTCAACATGTCCTTAAGAATCCTCTTGGCCCTCTTTGTCTATCCATCCATCTTTGGATGATAATTTGTACCGAAAGCTAACTCTATCCCCAAACCTATGAATAACTCCTCAATCTGTTGTAAATCCCAAACAAATCATTAATCAGTGGTAAGCAGTACCTATTATTAATCATCAACTTGTTCAACTATTTGTAATCAATACACAACCTAAGAGTACCATCCTTCTTCTTCACAAACAATATTGGTTTACCCCAAGGTGACACACTTAGCCTAATGTATCCCTTATCAAGCATTTCCTTCAACCGCAACTTCAGTTCTACTAACTGTGGAGTGCTCATCCTATTCAGTGCCTTTGATGTTGGTGTTGCTCTCGACATCAACTCAATAGAAAATTCCACTTCCCTATGAAGTGGTAACTCTGAAATATATGCTAGAGATACATCTTGAAACTGCTACGAAAATGGATTCCTCTTCACAACTTCAGCGTCCTCAACATCCTTACCTTTATCACTGGAAATATGAATTGCAAATAATACACATCCCTTCTTGCTACTGCGCTTTTCCTGCATAGTTGTAAATATTCTCACTTATGTAGGCTTCTTCTTACCCTGCAAGATTCTCTTCTCTCCATCATCATCCAAGCACTCAATAGCCTTATCATAGCAATCCACCTTAGTCTTATGAATGTAAAACCAATCCATACCCAACATCATATCGTATGATCCCAACGGAAGAAAATTTGGATGCGTTGATGTAAACATACTATTCAGCTTAAATTCATAAGATCTTACCCAATAATGAACTCTTTTCTTGGTACCTGTAGCCAATTACACCAATCAAGACTCTACATGCACTTCTTTATTCAAGAAACAGTTATCCACCAGGTCAAGATTGATATAACTATAATTAGATACAAGGTCAATCAAAATAGAAACAACTTTATCACAAATATTACCTTCCATCTCGATAATAGATACCTAATGATTAGCTTGCCTATTATCCAATGTTTCATAAATACGAGGAATATTATGTCCAACATCCCCATGAGAACTGTAGATTTGTGGTCTGCCACCCTGATCCTGTGGACAATCTATCCTGCGATGCTCCTTCTCACAAGTCCAACACTATAAAGGCTTCATGCCATCACACTTGTTTTGCTCCTCATTCTTAAATCCCTATCCTTTGTCAACTAAATTAAACTTCTTATATGGTGTTTCATTCTCCTTTCCATCTATATCTTGAGGTTTTCCTCTCTTCTTAGCCCACTTTCCTTTATTCTTATCATTAACTTTCCAATCATGCTTAGACTTAGTCTTGCACTTTGATTTCTCATAACTATGCTTCAAATTTTTGATGGCTTCCTCTAGCGATCTAGGCTCATCAAACTCAATCTTGTCTTTATATGATACCGACAACCCACAATGAATATTTTAATCTTTACTTTCTCCTCCTTGAGGTAAGGCACATATCTCACCAACTCCAAGAATCAAATAGTATACTCCTCATTAGCCATAGATCACATATTCAACTCATAGAACTCCTTTTCCATGTAATCCATTAGGGGAATTTTGAGGTCTAAAATGGGCTTCCTAATAAAATTATAAAATAATAGTTGAAATAATCAAATAATATTAAATTATATCATCAAATTTTAGAGGGGAAAAAAAAAAAACTATTTTTTCAACTCATATTTTCAACTTATTTCCCTGTGGGTTCACTCAAATTTTGAGTGAAAACACTCATTGGATGCATAATTTGATTCCTCATCTAAGGAGTACCCATGTTCCATACTTTTGATGGACCCTGCTACACGAAAAATAATAAATACATGAAAAATGTGATTACAATCATGTTTTTTCATGTATTTTTCATTTTTTGTGTAGCAGTGTCCATCGAAAGTATGCAACATGGGTACTCCTTGGCTGAATAAATAAATTTTGCATCCAACGAGTACTCTTGCTCGAAATTTAAGTAAAAACTTAGGGATATAAGTTTAAAATACATGTTGAAAAAGTAGTTTTATTATTTTATTATTTTTTAATCTTTTTACTTTTTGACTCCAAAAATGGTGAATCATCCTCCATGGTTGACATCATCATCTTGAATCCTATTGGTTCTTATCAATTTTATTTTGGTTGTACAATTTTCTTGGGAGGCCCATTTTAGACCTCAAAACTCCCCTAATGATAGTATCTTTCAGATAGATATTTCTTCCTTAAAAGTCTCCCGAAATCACTCCAAGTCAGATCCTGTTCTCGAAGGTCTCTAGCATGCTTCACATCTTTCCAGCAAAGATATGCTTTTCCTTTAAGGCTGAAAGCAGTTATCCTACCTTTCATATTTTTTTAATAGTCATGCAATCTAAAAAAATTACTTATCCCAAGAAACCAAGCTTCTGCATCTTCTAACTTCTTCATTTCTCCATCAAATGTAGGATTTTTTTCTTTCTTTAATTCCTCTGGCGAGTATTACTTCTCACTTTGCTTATATGGATGCTAATGGTGATGATGATGATGTCTCCCTAAACCATAACTAGAATAAAACACATGGTCATTACCCCTCCTGTCAGATGTATCCAAGATCCTACCATCTCTTATTGTGTCATCCCTGTCAAACTTGTATCCTGATTGAGACATGTTTCCATATGCCCCAATGGCCCTTCCCTCCTATCCATGATTGATCCTAAGTGGTCCCTATCTTTGCAAATATGATAGACTCTTAAGAATCACTACATTGACCTCTGCTTGCTTTTCTTGTTCCCTAGCAAGTCTTTCCTATGATTGAATGATCTTCTCATTATCTACCTTACAACTTATGATTTCTTCTTTAAAACTTCTCAATGTATGTATTATTTCAAGGGTGTACTAATCACCATGTTTTCCATCATATCTATAGGGAGAATTGCATGAACTGTAGTCCAACATTGCGCTTGTCATCTTGATCTTCTACTTCCTGCAAACATACCATGTCATATAAACCAAATATAAATATGTTCAAACATACCTTAATGAAGTTCAGGGGGGGCTATCTCATCTGCAAAATAAATCTGGATTAACACAACATATGTATATATAACAAAATCAACATATTAATCATCTCAACATTAACATCATCACTTCTACATGATGACACTACTACACAATGATTATCACAATGCATGCATAGCAACACATAGACAACTGACATGAATGCATGACAAACACATTACACCCATCCAGTCTAAGTGTTGAACCTGGGATCTCTAATACCACCACTCCCACATTTACCCAAATCCTCAAGCTCACTAAGGTAACCATGAGATGAGAGTTATTGTGCGAGTCTCAATTTCCAAGAGCCAGTTATGAAAAATGGGGTCCACGTGTCTAGAACTAACTAGAAACACCCAACGCCACATGATCATACTGTTAGCAACCTAATTTGACCCAATATTATTTCATTTTAGTTTCATTTCCTTAAATTTAACACAACGTTCTATTTTTGGCAATTTTTCAGGTTCTAAGCTTTTGAGGTTGTTTTGAAGGCCTAAAAGGAATTTTCAAGGAAAATAGAAAGATTGAAAAAGTGAAAATTTTATAATGGGAAATTTATTGCCCTGCCTCATCTTGTAGATCTTTGAAATGAGGTATTATGATAGTCAACTAGATATTGAATGCCAAACTTACGACCACGGGAAGTTAGAGGTCCCAATTACTCATTTATTCAAACACTTTTTGTACATAGTACTCATAGGTTATAAATACATATCTGTGCATTAATTCAATAATCTCACCAGAAATCATCAAGAAGGCCCTATGACCTCTCCACATAGCTGCAACAATACTTATTAGTCCATACATCCATCAACTGATTAATAGCTAAATCATTCATGACATGAGAAATAGAGGATACACATCATATGAGCAACATATAATCTGAAAATAACCATCATATAAACCATGGTAACTCAGCCATAATATCACCAACATAATTTCTACAAGTATAAATGAATCATAGTAGAGAAATAACTCTTATTAAAACGTGAAAATGACAACCAAGTCAGGGACTTCCACGTACCACCCGAACATAGATTGGGCTGAACTAAATCTCTCTTTCTGCTAATTACCCTCGTGCCATATTCTAAGCATGAATGTGGGATCTCTTAGAATAAACCAAAATAAACCAAACCAAGTCGTCGAGAGTCCAAACCACCTCAACCCTCAACCAATGATTCCACCTCACGATCGGATATCACTAACACCAACCAGATCAGTCTCTACTGAACCTGTCCAAATCCAGGAACTAGTAACTCAACCCATAGCCTTCTAGGGAGCCAGAGCATTTTTCCAACCCAGATCGAGGACTACTAACTCAACCCACCAAGGGCTCCAGATCATTTTTCCAACCTAGGCTCAAGACTAGTAACTAAACCTAAGTTGTTCTAGGGCTTCCATAGTGTTTGCTCCAACCCATAGCCATAAGGAGTTATGAGCACCAACCAAAAAAATCAAATGGAAAATACACACAACACCATGGCTATCTAGGAAATGGAAAGGCAAGGCTAAAATCCACCGTCAATCTAGGCAATCATCCATGTTGATGATAGATCATAAGAAAATAATCACATGAATATACCATGCATCCATAAATCGGCAAGGAAATCAAACATGCAACCTATTACCTGCAGAACCAGAGCAATCCAGTTATATTTTCTAATCCACATATACTCTTGCAAATTCCTTCTTTCCCTTCCCTTCTTTCTCCAATCTAAGTGAAAACTAGAGTGCTCCAAGCATATTCCAGGAATGCTCCAAGGTTTCTCTAAGTTTTCAAGAGTGTGAGAGAGTGAGAGAATAGAAGAGAGCTCCAAGCTTATCCCTATAACACTAGTGTAGCCCCCTTATCGATATTTTAAGTGTATCCCTCTTATTGTTATTGATGTGACCATGTAGCCCCCATATTGTTATTGTTGTGCCCCATAGAGTCCCACTATTGTTATCATTGTGCCCTTACATTATTGTTGTTATGTAGGCTCTAATTATATTGTGACCACTTAGATTCCTATATATACAAAGGAGGTATTTTCATTTGTATCATCCAAGAATTGTTCATTTATGTAATATAAAGGAGGTTTCCCCCTCGAAGAGGATAATTTTTAAGTCATTGATCTATCATTTTTGTGAGTTGGTTGCATAACAGCACCCAGCTTTAGTGGTGTTGCGCCCCCATCAAATTGACCTAATAGAGGGAAGCCCTCAGCCAACAAAAGATAGATACGACTCTAACTTTGGATTTAAGACCCACCATATTCCAAAGATCAATATGAAGTGGTTTGATGGCAAGGATTCAGTAACATGGATACTACATATGGAGCAATATTTTGATCTCCATAATGTGCAATACACACAAAAGGTACGCAATACAACTTTATATTTATAACCCAACTAGTTTGTTAGGTATCAATGTATTTGTTCTCGTAAACAACTTTTCACTCGGTCAATTTTTATGGAATAAATGATAGCACATTATGAGGATACAAAGAGCAACACCTTCTTTAGCCAATTGATAAATCTCAAACAAAAGGGTTTAATGGCGGAGCACATTGAGGACTTCCAAAAATTGAATATTAGGGTAAATGATATTCCATAGGAGCATACGATTGATGTCTTCATAGGGACCTTAAAGGATAACATCCAACATGAGTTTCACCTTTGGGAACTTGATTCATTGGAGAAGGAATTCAAGGTGGCAAGAAAAGTTGAAAGAAAAATTATCGCAACAAGGAAGTCTACCACTCACAACTATAAAGATGGAAGTGTTGTTGCTCCTAGCCTTCCACAACCTACAAGGTTTACACCACAACAATTGGAGGAAAAAAATAGAAAAAGGGCTTTGCTATAGTTGTGATAGCATATACATTAAATGTCATAAGTGTGATGAGAAGAAATTATTTTACATAGATTGTGAAGAGAAGGAAGAAAATGAGCAAGAAATGTCAAAATAAGAGGATATACACTAGGAACCAACCCTAGAGAAATAAGAAATGAATCTAACCATATATTTTAATTCAATGGCAGGAATTACCACTCCTCAAAACTCAGGACATATCAAGAAGAAAAAGGTAATAGCATTGATTGGTTTGGGTAGTACCCATAATTTTATTCATTATAAGATATCCAAGGAATTCAATTTCTTCCTGTATCCAGCACTAGAGTGTCAAGTGATAGTTGAAAAAGAGGAACTATAAATTTCTCTAGAAAGTTCCATAATATCAAACTATCCATGCGGGAATATGTATTGAATAGTCCAATGCGTTAAATTCCAATGGGTGGTGTTGATGTTGTATAAGGAGTCCAATGGTTACAATATTTGGGGACAATAGCTTTTAATTTTCAATAACTTTTCATGAAATTTTTTGGGGAAGGAATGGAAGTTGAATTAAGGGGTATAGTAGGAAAACCAAGAAAGATAATCAGCTCTAATGACATGACAAAGATTCTAAAGAAATAACAATGCAGAGTAATTGCACAATCATGCTCACTAGAGGTTCAAACATCGAAATCATCTGTTTCTCCAGATCTCGAAAAAGACTTGGGCAATCATTCCAAGGTATTTGAGACTCTAGAAGGTTTCACAGCTATTCATAATCATGATCATGTTATTCATTTGATTCCAGGAAGTGTTCCTCCAAACATCAGGACTCACAGATATCCCTATGCCCAAAAGAGTGAAATTGAACATATGGTTGAAGAAATGCTAGAGGCTAGTATAATTCAACCTAGTCAAATTTCTTTCTTTGCTCTAATAATATTGGTACACAAGAAGAATGGATCATGGTGCATGTGTCCAGATTATAGGGAGATCAAAAATCTCGCTATTAAAGACAAATTTCCCATTCCTATCATTGATGAATTGTTAGATGACTTACATGGATCAATTTACTTCACCAAGATGGATCTTCATTCAGGATATCATCAAATTAGAATGAAAAATGAAGACATCTGGAAAATAGTTGTTGATGGGAAAAATTCCCTAAGGCAAGGGTTGAAAGTCGTAACAAAGCAAAACAAGAGAATCAAAAAAGAGCAGCCAAACAAGCATTCCAAACATTTTAAATACCAAACATGGATTTGGAAACATGCCTGGAGGCTGTACATTTGATGATGTTCCCATAGGGTCCAAACCCTTTTATTCCTCCAAAACGAACAAACTTGCAAGTCAATTCACAGAAACATATACATAATAGATAATTCAATTTGCATACATAAAAGATAATTTAGATCATCATATATTAGAATATAAATTATTATTCGTGAGATAATAACATATCATGAACAAGACATTAGCTTCTTTATTGATTAACAGTAATAGGTACAGGAAAGGTACAACCTAATCCACGCCAAAGGTACCAACGAAGCCTTCCTCCGAATCCATCCAGCCTGAGCCGTGAAGACAACCTCTCTAACCAGTGTAAGGAGATGTTGTAAGCATGACGAGCATCTCTGCAAAGTTAACCAGGGTTCCCTATAGATTGGGAGTTCAGGAAGCATGGGAAAAACATACTTGATCTGTGAGAAAAATGGGTATAATGTCGATATCCCTTCTCTTGTATGAATTAGGCCTACGCAAGGGGTGTATATATACAACCTGAAATTGGTTAATTCAGTTATGCCACGGGCTTATGTAGGTGGGCTTTAAGTAAAACTCATAAACCTCAATCTAAAAATAGCATTTTATTTTATTTTTTCATATTTTAAAATGTATATGCAAGTGCAGTGTTATAGGACCCGCACATGTATGTGATTTAGTGTGGGAAGATTCGCGTATGGATTTTGAGATATTGTTTTTTAATATAAGATCAAGTTTGTATGGGAAAAGGGACTTCCAAGGGCCATAAAAGAGCATCAAGTCTACAGGAGTGCTAAATGATGTTATAATAGATGCCCCCTAATATATGAGGTCAGAAGGGGTACATGATGGGTGAAATATATTAAGTATAGAGAGAGGATTCATCTGAAAACCTAGGAGGAGATCACCACATTCCATCCCATCGAATACTTGTGGAAGGAGTCAGAAATAAAACTCATGTCTAAGGCAACCATACCCATGCCCAAAAGTAATAAAGAATTTTTGTTGATCAAGTATTAAGTAGGTCTATAATGCACACATAATTGTACAGAAGGAGCTGAATAATACATAATGGATCGTCAGATCATAGACGCGAAGGAACATAGTGGAGCTATGTCTCAATATCACATATAGAAGAATATTCGATGAATGATGCTAAAATATTGTCTAATCAATGATGTCACATAATTGATCCTCATAAAAATACTAAGTCATATAGGTGGAATAATGGTACTGCATAAACTCGAGTGCCAACATATAAGATGTCGTTGTGAAGGACTACAACATATAATGGTGGGAGGTGCCACTGGTAGAAAATTGAAGGAGTTGTCAAGTGAACCAAGATGCTGACACAACCCAAGGTCTTCACCTAATACAAATGGTACATTTCTACACTATGGGAATATATGAGTTGAAGTCGACCATATGAGAAATTGTTTGATTATCAGTCATTGATGTATATCGTTAACAAATGTGAGGCAACTCACCAATAATGATAATGAGTGTCAAGGTATCCCAGTAAAATCTAACAAGTGAAAATAAATTGTTGAAGTCGAACACTTGAAAGATATACCAATCAGGAGACATTGATGTATTCTCACTGTCGATAGAGAAGGAGTCTACCACTGATGACTACAAACCCTAAGGTATTTAAAAAAGGACTCTATACCTTGTTCCCAAAGCAATAAGTTAGAGTTGAGGGGAAAATATCTGCTAGAAGGAAGGCATTAAGTCATCCCACATCAACTAGCGCAAGTGTAAACCGCAAGCCAATAATTTGGAAGAACCCGAATGAAAATAGGTGAAGTAACCATTCTGAAGTATATTTCCAGTGTACGTGATATGTGGCTAGCATACAACATAAATTCTCTAAACAAACTAATAATGAAAGTCGACACAGAGGTGAGGAATCCACTAATAGGTTCAAATGGAAACCAAGGTACTATATGAATCTCAATGTGTGATAATGTAAGATGACATCGAACACAAGGGAATCCACTCAATCAAAGACCCATAATACTGATTGATGTTGAGAACAAGGTCACCTATCAATGATTGAAATAGTGTTAGGGTGCAACTCTGGGTCTACTCTTAGAAAAATTTGTCGGAGTCGATAAGAGTAGACCTGCCAGTAAGAAGTCAATGCGGACCTCCTTAACCAACATGAGTGAAGGACCATGTAGTTGATGTGATACTAAGAATAACTTGACAGGTCAGGTATGGCTGATAGAAATGAGTCAAGAGACACCACAGAATTGCCGAAAACAGGTTTCATTCCCTTGAACAGAATCACGACTTGATGTGACATTATGGCAGCATAAGATAACTTTGTATAAGTTTTCAATGTAGAAGGAATTAACAAATTCTTCATATGATTGGAAGAGATAACCAACCAGAGGAGGATTGACTCCAGAATAAGGTTAAGACTTCCCTAAATTCAAACTAAGTCCCATCCTAATGGGGAAAAGACTCATTTTGCATGCTTTGTTCAAGGGAAACACGACTAACTCTTGCTACCATCAAATAATGAATAAATTGTCTCATTTGCACTCTTTGGGGAATATTTGGTTTTTTTTCATATTTAAGACCTAAAATTTAATAAAATAATGCCTATAATATAGTGGAGAGAATGAGTGTTGAGGGAAAGTGCACTAGTTCATGGGACTGGAACAATCCTATGCTTAATGCAAGGTGGCGATGTTGGTCATCGACACTCAGGGGATGTTCTCTCCATGGAAAAAGCGTGTCAAGTCACAAAGGCTAATGAATTCATGGTTTGAACTTGCAAAAAGGTCATGGTCTAAAGTGGCTTGTACACAAGTCCAAATGAAGTCAGCTTAAGGCCAAAAGGGGTACAAGTGGTAAAAATGCAATGCAATGTACAACTCAACACACGGGAGCCTCTAGGGTATAAAGCTATAATAATAGCGAAGAAGAAGAATGAGACTTCAACGCACAGTCATGGTGGGACTAAAATGGAATCTCGAACCTAAGAACAAAAGTTCAACATAGATACCAAGTGAAACTAAGGTATTGTCTAGGGCACCCATGATAAGGTAGGCTCTTACCACACAAGTTATGACACTTCTAAGTAGAAAGAAGGTTATGTCTCACATCTTGGTGGAGTCGATCCTAAGGCCAAAATGAAAAAGGAAACTAATAATGCACAATTCATGTGGAGAACCTAACCTATATGCCATTTTCAAGAACCAATACCTGTCATAGTAGATCAACCATGAAAATACCCAAAGGAGAAGTCTTAAAAGTTCTGTAGACATAAGTAAGAACACTAGGCAAGAAGTTAATCCATCCCATATATAAACTTCAAATAAAAACTTGTGTTATAGAATAAAAAACCTGAAAATGCATACCTTATATATACAATATGGTACAAGGAACCAGGCAACCTTATGTATTAAGAATAATGTTTGTTTAGATTAATCCCCATGTAGAACACAGGCCAAGGACTCCTTTGGTAGTTAAAACTCATGGCTTCAAAAAGTTCCTCCTTCGAAGGAAACTCAACATCTAAGAAATCAAGAGAACTAGAAGGATCAAAAGAGGGAATCAAGGGGTCCCATGCCCCAATAGGATAAATCACTCGATTAACTGTTGGGACGAAGTCATGAGAAGGAAAATAATAATTCAAAGCATCCTTCTCAGAAGAAATTGAGCATTGAGGATATAATTCCACGTAGTTCACACGTGGCAGGGCAGAGTCTATTTGAACACTTGGAAAATACCAAGGGGTATTCTGAACTAAGTTCAAACTAGGATGGTAATTATTAAATGCAAGTTGATTAATAGTGATAATACTTTCATTATGAGAAAAATAGATCACTCAAAAGAGTGAATACACCACAACATTCATAGCATATAAATAATCATGCCCAAGTAGCATATTATATTCCAAAGGGAGATCAACCACCACCATAACGATCAAGACAGTCTTCTCACCTAAAGTAATAGGTAATCAAGGAAGAACACCCATATATTCACCAAGTCTTCTATCATAGGCTAACTACTAACTATCAGTTTCCAACAACTTTGGAGAACCCAAATCTCTTCAATTCGAGGATATTTTACTTGCTGAGGATCCTTCATCGACCATACATCGATAAAAATTTGTGGAATTAACTCTAATCCTTATTTGGAAAGGTGTAGTAGAAGGAAGATTAGGCTCAACAAGATTATCCCAATCAAAGGAAACACTCCTAGAACTTGGAGGGGGTACACTCAAAGAGACCAACATGCCCCCTAGACCAAAAGACTATGAACTATAAATAAAGAAGACTTTGTTGTTATGCACTTTAGCCCCCAAAAGAGGAGTGGGATCAGCCGAAGATTGCACTAGATTGACCACTTTATCAATCAATGGCTGAGTTGATTGTTAAGAAATCATAGCATATTCAAGAGTAGAAGAACCTTCAGACTCAGACCACAACTTGTGTACCACTGAAAGACCAGGGCACAAATGAGTAAGATGATCTCCCTTACATATCTTAAAAGGGAACTTAGGTTTAAATATTCTATGCCTTGGTTTCTGATCAACCTTAATGCCCCCAACATGACTAGCAGTGGCTGGTGGAGAGTCCCCAACATGACTTGCAAAGGATAGTGACACTTTCCCAAGAGAGATAGGATGTGTGTCCCCAACATGACTCTCAAAAGCAAGTGACTCATCAAAAATATGACTCAGAGAAGTAGGTCAGTCATTTCTAGTATGACTTGTAGTGACTAGTGTTATGCCCCCAACATGCAATGGTTGAAGGCACATCTCCAACATGACTAGCAGAGGTTGGTGATGATTCATGGAGAGAACTATTCTTCTTCAATTTATTCCTCTTTCTCTTCTTTTTAGATTTCGTTTAACAAGATGGAGGAGAAAGAGGAAGCCTATATTTCTCTGGTGAAGAAGATGAATAATTAACACCCATTTGATTCCCTTGAAATAAAGCATTCATCTGAGAAGATTAAAGAACATTTGGAATATTCGGAGTGGACCACAGCCAAACTGGTAGTCTAACATTCAATCCAGAAATATTCAAAGTGGCCATCAAGGGGGTACTAGCATTCCCAAAGAAAGGAAAAGCACAAAGATCCCCTTTCAAAGGGGTTCCTTTGTTGGCATCAACATGAATATAGGCTATACCCAACTTATACACAGATCCTTCCCAAATGGGATTGTTCAAATGACTTTTCAAGGAAGAGAAATGCAGAGTCAAACTTTTTCCCTTAAGGAAGCAACTCCACAATTTCAAGAGAAAGATCAAAAACCTTTCAAGACTAGTGAAGTGGTTATTTAGTCACTTAGAATCAAAGGTCCAAAATTGACAAGACAAAATCCACCTAAATCCAAATATATACAAAGAGAAAAGAGAACTCCACTATAAAGTTCTAAAGATACAGACAAGCAAACAACTTCCAAGTATTTCTGCTTCGGGTGGTTAGGACCGGACAACAAAATATGAGAAAGTGGATAAAGGGGCCTTCCAAAGACAAGTTGGGATGATGAGGGCCCAAGCCTTACTGACAAAGGTATGAGAAGCGGTTACGCTGACCTCCAGACAATAGCCTTTGTTGATGCAAGTACCCAAGCTTCACAAGGGAACCATCCAAAAGTAATATGAAAGTGATACAAGGTCTACCTCAGATACCATGAGCATCCCTCTCACAGTCACCTATGTGGTCCCTAAGAAAGGTAATTGAGGTCACCAGCTCGTGGTAAAAATACAGGCGAAACACTCGTGGTTGCATGATCCAACAAGTATGATAGGGGGTGTCTCTCTTTCCTTATCTTCATACATCCTCATGCTCGACTCTTGTGTTAGAGGAGCTTTCCCAAACAGCTTAACGATACTAGATTTCCTATTTAATAAACTTATATACTTTCAATTTAAGTGGCCTTTGAGATTTTACTCTCCACACACCTATTCCAAGGCCCTAAATTCCCTAGACTAGTTGATGTTGTTATGACAAAAATAAAAATTCTAGCTCATTTTAATTTTAAGAACTTATTTTAGTTGGTTATTAGTTAAGACAAGGGAAGTGGAAGTGAAATTGATGATGTTCTAACATAAAATAAATCAATAGAAAACGTAGGCTACATGAAAATGCAACACTTATTTTTCTTCAATGAAAGAGATTTCTACACAGTTTCTACGAGAAAGCTAACAAAGAAAAAAATATTTTTATTTTTCTTTTAGGCATTCACACATTCAACACCTAACAAAAAAGACTAAATTATGTCTAAAATGCATCTACCCTAATGCACACTAGAATGCAAATGCAAGATTCAAAGAAAAGATCAAAATAAAACAAATGTCATCACAAAAGTAAAATTCAATTCATCAAGAAAAGAGAAGAAAATCTCTAAAGAAAACACTCCTGAAAAGAAAAAGGTTCTTAGCCTTAAAACCAGAATTCACACATTTGCCAAAAAATTAAAAAGCCAAAAACGAAAGAAAATAAATACAAAGTAAATGTTTTATTTTTCTTTAGAAGATTTTAAAAGACCAAAAATTTCACAAAGGGAAAACAAGCATCTATTTCAAGACCAACAGTATGAAAAAGACCCAAATCCCACTAGTCACCAATGCTCACAAGGATAAAAGACTAGAGTAGAATAAGAGACTTAATCACCTTGAATAATTTGATCAGAAAGATACAAAAGATTCTAGAAATCTGAAAGACTTCAGAGAACTAGAATCTCTCATTCATCCAAGAATTACAAACACCTTTCACAAACAAACAAGGGAAAGAAAAAATAATCCAACTTCAAGGTTGTAAAAGAAGCAATTCAAAGACTAGCTTATAAACAAGTTTAAGAACAACCAGACTTGTTCCAAAAGCACAAAACAACCAAAGATTTCATGATGGTCTGGAACCCAACTTCAAACACAAAAAGCTTCAAAAACTACAAACCCTAGGTTGACATAGGATTTTCACAAACAAGATGAAGGACATTAACAAGAACAAACAACAAGATAATTCCAGGCTTCATTAATATCAGAAACTCATAAACAAACTTGGTCAAACCCCCAGCAAAAACCAGAAATGAAAAAAAAAAAAAAAAATAGATTTGTACGTGATTGATTAACTACAGAACCGCATGTATATGTGACTATCTCTGAATAAACACGCATATAAGTAGGTTTCTCTAGAAAAAAATGTGTATATATGCAGCTATCTATAATAAAAATTGCACATAAATGGAAAACTAGGGAAAACTAAAAAAGATAGCCCAAATCTAGGAGATCAGGTTGAATGACCAGATTCCTTAAGAGTCAACAAGGATGGAAAAAGTAAAGAAACACCAAACCAAACCCAGATCAAAGAAAAACAACCCTTATAGGAAATACTTGATGGTATTCCCCAGTGGAGTCGCCAATTTTGTTGGCGGAAAAATTCCCTAAGGCAAGGGTTGAAAGCCTCAACATAGAAGAATAAGATAATCAATAAAGAGTAGTCAAACAAGCATGCCAAACATTTGAATTACCAAACATGGATTTGGAAACATACCCCGAGGTCCAATGTTTGATGATGTTCCAGTAGGGTCCAAACCCTCTACTTCCTCTAAAACAAGCAGATCTGCAATTTAATTCACAGAAGCATATACATAATAGATAATTCAATTTCAATACTTAAAAGATATGTTATATAATCATATATTAGCACACAATAACATATTAGGAACAAGACATGAGCTTCTTTATTGATTAACAACAATAGGTATAGGGAAGGTACAACCTGATCCAGGCCAAAAGCACCAAGGAATCCTTCCTCCAGATTTGTCTAGCCTAAGCCACAAAAAAAAACCTCTATAAGAAGTGCAATGAGATTCTATAATGATGATGAGCATCTCTGCAAAGGAATCCATGGTTTCTAGAGATTAGGAGTGTAGGAGACATGCGAAAAACAATCTCGATCTGGGAGAAAAATGGGTATAATGTTGATATCCCTTATCTTGTATGAATTAGGCCTACCTAATTAGTGTATATATATCATTTGAAATTGGTTAATTCAATTATGCTACATGTTCTGGTAGGTGGGCTCTCGGTAAAACCCAGAAAGCCCACCTGAAAAATAACATTTTATTTTATTTTTTCATATTTTAAAAGGTATATGCGGGTGCAATGTTATAGGACCCACATATATATGCGATTTAGTGTGGGAAAAGTCACGTATGGACTTTGAAATATTATTTTTTAATGTAAGATCAATTTTGTATGGGAAAAGGGACTGGTTCATAAAAGATCATCAAGTCTACAGGAGTGTTAAATGATGTTATTGTTATCACTCCTCCGGATCTCCAAGGCTGAGAAAGAGTCTAGCTGAGGTAACCACAAACCAATATTTTGACTTGGTCGCTAGTCCTACCAAGCTGGAGAGGGCTCTCTCCAAAGGATCACAACCAAGAGGGCTGGATGAATTAGGGTTTTAGGCTAGTTATGATGTGCAAAGGTTCTTTAATTTGATTTCGTGGGGTTGTTGAGCTCAAAGAGACTAGGTCAACGCAAATAAGGGTATGATTGCGGACATCTAATGGAGAAAGGTAGGTAGGCACTCAAACACTTCAAGGTTATGAAGTGCGATGGATAAGACTGGTGAGGTGCTAGAAATAGCAAGACAAGCATGTATTCTTTCTAAACTGAAGAAAATGGACAAACTATGAAGATTTCCCTAAACCAGAGCAAGTAAAATGTATTTTATTCATCAACTTGAAAATCAACATATAATAGAAGTCAAATGGATCATGAAAGGTACAAAACATTAAAACATATGAAACATAAGAAGAAACTATGTCAAAATTCCATACCACAGGTTTTCCACCAAAATAGTTGCAACTCATTCATTAAATTCTGGCAAATATTGATTACACTAGTGTCTCTGATCGATAGTACAACATCCAACTGATTCCAACCCCTGAAAAGACTGAAAAATACAAGATATAAGCCTCAAAACAAACTCCTCCCAACCTCAGGGGTTGGATCCACGAGGTGAGGAAGATATTACACAAAAATCTGAACTGATATCGAAATTGTAGGATGGTCCAAGTGACTCATTCCTATCTTGAGCGAATTGATTCATTACACCTCATCTACTTGATTTACCTAATGCATTTACCCTAGGTAATAGTAAAAAAATTAGGATTACATCCAATTTAATATTTTACATAGGAAAAATAATCATTTTCCAAGGTGAAAATCAAAATAGGAGAGAAACTCAGAAAATTGGAGAAGACTGTCAAATGTGCCCTCTCTTTGTCAAATGCACCATTTCTTTGTCAAATGCACCCTCCAAGTTCAGGACTACTTTTGGGTGCCTTCCTGGTGTCCAAATTTGCTCCAAGATGGCTTGTTTGAAAGCCCTTAAAATCTACTTTCTAGAAATGTCTTCAGATTTCAATTTGGAGCTCATTTGCCTTATCAAAAACTCAATTTCCCAAGATTGGTAAACATCCAGCGCCCAAGCTAGAAATGAGGTAGAAAGGTGGTTTTTTGGTTGTTTTTGACCTTTTTGACTGACCTATTTGTCTCCAAATGCCTAGAAAATGCAAAGGTTCATGTCTTCATCACTATGAATCCAAATATGTTGACCTTTTGCTCATTAGATGCCCCAAAAAAGAGTGCATCACCCTAGGTGTTGCACGTTTGACCTTTTCACTGTGCTAAAAATGCCTCAAAAAACACAGTAATTCACAACTTCCAAAAATTTGCTCAAAACTTGTCAAAATTTGTGAGATGATGACTGATCATGTGTTTGAGGCATGAAGTGATGCCTCAGCAAGAATGTCTAGCCTCCTTTTCTCCTCTTTCTTGGTCAAGGCTTCAATCTTCTCTTTTGCAACTTTGAGTTTTGCCCTAGAAATCCTTTCTTTGTAGGCGTAATGTTTAGACATATTCTTTTGGATTTCATTATCTCTTTTGGCCTTGACTAGGAGTTTCTCAAGATGATTGTTTACCCTCTCGAGCCAATACTCCCAGTTCTCATTCATCATTTTGGAAAACTGATCATTGAGGTTAAGTATATTAGCAAGTTCATCCTCCTTTTATCTTTCTAGTTCACCATACCTATCATAGGCCTCATCAAGCAATGCCTTGGCTTTCATTTCTTCTCTTTTTTCCTTGATGAGCTAAATCTCCATGAAATCATGCTTGGCTTGAAGTTGTTGGTTTTCTTTCTCATAATATGAAATAATAAATTTAGACCTCTCTAAGTTGGTCTGGAGCTCCCTGATGTATGCATCTTTTTCCTTGATTACTATGCTAATGTCCTCATTGTCATTATGTTCATCTAGGTCAACAAGGTCAAAATCATGTTCTGTCTCATTGAGGTCCTCCTCGTCATGCTTGATCTCTGCCTCTGTCATTTTTTCTTTGCCTTTTTGTACCTGCTTTGCTAATGAAGAAGGCAAGGCCCCTCCCACAATTTGTGGGGAAAACACCTACCTATGGCCTCTCTGATAAGTATGTGCCATTATGCCCAAATCAGCCCTCTTAGGCTTGCTAATTTCACCCCTACTAGGTGACCCAGTCTCAGTGTGAAATGGAGATGATGGTGGTGAGGTATGAACTGGAGGTTGAGGTGGAGGAATGGATGTGGAAGGATGAGATGATGAAGGTGATTCTTGGCCATGCTGAAGAGGTGGGATAGTGAAAATTTCATTGGATATAAAGGTTTCCCATGCAATGTTAAGCCGATCAAGGTAATGGATGACTATCATCCTGATGAGGGAGTGGTGAAAGATACTTTGCATTTGATGATCATAATCTTTCTTTTTGGAAATGAATGCCATCTTGTCAATGCTCTGGTAAAGATAGTAGGGTATATTGAACATTTTGGCTCTTGTGAAATGCATGACTAGCTGGATATGATAGGATAAAACCTAGAAAACCTACCCTCACAAGTGAAGTACCTCATGATGATTTTCATCATGGGAACATATTTGTCTAGGAGGTAAGAGAAAGGAAAAATCAGCTTTCTCTCATTCTTGTACCTTGGTTTAAGATATGGCTCATAATAGAAATGATCCAATTCTCCTTGTTTAAACCATTTTTCCCCAACATTTGGGATCCCAAAGACAGCTGATATGATAGCAAGAGATACAATGAAGGTGACACCAGCAAGGGTTACCTCATTGTCATGGAGGTTAGTGATGAATAATCTGGTCAACACAGGATAATATTGGATCCTTTGTACTTTCTCACAAAACTCAAAATATCCCACATTCTTAAATCTTTTCACAGTGATGGGAGATGCCATGAGTTTTTGGTATTGGTTGGCTCATGTCTAATGATTCTTCCTCCTCTCTTAGATAGCCTCCTCTCCTGTCTTTCTTCCTCACTATGACTTTTTTTCTCTTCTTCTGCCATGAGTTATTGGATTCAAACCCTAGGGAGATGATGAAATGGAATTTAGGTGTAGAGTGTATGGAATGGTGTGAGGAAATTGAGGAGATGAAAATGGGGATGTGTGATATGGGGGAGGTAACAGGGGGTAGCTTTGAAATGTAGGAATGGTAATGGGATGCTAGAAAATAAAATTTAGGAATGGGATTATGTTACTAGGGTTTTGAATTTAGTAGGACACCAAAACACAATGAAACACCATGTAATTCAACTGTGGAGGAGAGGAGTGATATGACTTAAACCTACTTTTTTGCTGGAGCATGTTGGTGACACATTTTGAAGCTTGGAGATGATGTAGTGATATTTGGGAAATCTCTGGATGTTTTTGGCCAAACGCGCAGTGATCTGGTTAAACACACCCACTCTTAACAGGCGCGCAGTGCCCTTAGGAAACACTCAGTGTTTTAAGGAAAATGCACAGCACCAGTTCAAAACGCGCCCTCTACCCCTGTTTTTCACAATTTCTCAAAAATTCGCTTTTGCTGAGGATGCTTTGAGAGTGTAGGAGTGAAAATGAATGTTGAATTGATGTCTTTGAGGGATTTTATACTTGAATGGGTTTAATTTATGCTTTGAAAACCCATTTTCTAATGTTTCATGTCACTTTTCAAATTTTCACACTAATGCTCTTTGACTTCTGACTTTTTTCTTTACAGGTGGATGTTGTTGGCAATAGAGTTTGAGTGAATAGCTTAGGAATTGTAACTTATTACATATAATGAACATAAAATTACATACATTAATAAAAATATTACATTTCTTTTTTAAATAAAATTACAAGCTGAAACCAAACCCATACTTTGGAATGAAAATTAGAGCTCGGGCAACCATAGTTACATGTTTGCAAATTCTCTTTAATGAAAAAGGGATATTATTTCTTTCACTCTCATGCTTTTTTTGGCCTTATGCAGTGAATGGCGTTTTATTGGACCTTGGAGGAATGAAACCTAGTGACCTAATGGGACCTTGAAAAAACAGACTTTAGGTGGACTTGACTGACATAAGACATGATGACATGAGCCTTTAAAATGAATGTATGCTCAGAAAGACACATGACGGTGGGCCAGAAAATATTGATTTTTTTAGAGGGGATTTGGAGTTTGAACTTGGGCTACCATCGGTGAGTAAATTTTTACATGACCTAGGTGGAATGATAAAACTTTCAACATGGGACACTAATATGATGTAAAAGAGGAATTTTTATCACTGATGGCAGTATGCAAATACTGACTCTAACATCGACCTTATTTGGGGATGGCAACTCCTTGGAGGTGTCAAGAACGCCATAGACCAAGTTCCTAACCATATGGGCCAATATGGTAAAAAAAAAAAAAAAAAACTGAAATGCATGAGTAAATGCTGACAACTCAAAAAACTGACTCAAACTGACTTACATGACTAAGGATTGAATACTAAAATGGGAGAAAATAAGTGAAGCTCCATGGCCTTCACTTCGGGCTTCGAACTCCAATGATCTTCTACTTCACACTTGCAGAAAATTAAAAATTTATGTACAACGAAATTGGACAATTTCAAAAAAGATAATGCTTTAGGAACCAACCATTGACTGGTCCTCCTAAGCATGGTTCTCCATTCATCTTGTCCAACAAGAAAGCATTTTGTCTCAAAAAGTTGAAATCTGATAAGGGCCTTTCCATAAGTTCTCAAATTTGCCATGCTTACCCTTGTCTTCGTTTTTGGCATCCCAATGAAGCACCACATCTTCGATTTTGAAATCATCTTCCTTTTTTTTTCAGGTCATAGATCCTCTTTATTCTCCCATGAAGCTTGGAGGTATTCTGAAATACCTCATCATGTGTCTGCTCTAAGTGAATCATTTGATTGATCTGGTGTTGAATATCATTCTCTTCACTTCCCACTTCTTGTAATAATTTCATGACTGGGACTGCTAAAGATGTAGGAAAAATAGTATCTACTCTATACATAATTTGAAAAGGAGAAAGCCCAAGATATTTCTTACTACTCACCCAATCTGCCCATAATGCATTGATCAGCTTTTTGTGCCAATTCTTTTTTTTAGCCTCCAATAGTTTCTTGATGATATTGATTAAGGATTTATTGGAGGACTTTGCCAAACCATTTCCTTGCGGATAGTATGTTGTAGAATGTCCCAATTTTATGTTGTACTTGTCACAAAACTCAATCATCTTTTTGGACTTGAATGTTGTTGTGTTGTTTGTGATAATATTATTAGGAAAACCAAAACGGGACAAGATATTAGTCTCTAAAAACTGAATGATAACTAAACCAGTTGCTTCCCTAGTTGGGATCGCTTCGATCCACTTTGTAAAGTAGTCTGTAGTTGTTAATATACACTTGTGTTGTGTGGATGATGATGGATTAATTTCACCTATAAAATCTAGGCCCCACTACTAAAAAGCTGCATTAACTGATATTGGTTGTAGAGGCAAAGGAAGAATCTTTCTTTTACCTTGGAAAACTTGACACTCGTGACAACTCATCACTATCTTCTGATATCTGCAAAAAATGTAGGCCAATAGTAA
Organism: Pinus taeda; assembly: GCA_000404065.3. NCBI lineage: Eukaryota > Viridiplantae > Streptophyta > Pinopsida > Pinales > Pinaceae > Pinus > Pinus taeda. The sequence continues at coordinate 387,630 of APFE030815032.1, read as the reverse complement.
CCCACTCTCAGTACTTTGTTGGTCATGGTCTTCCAATACAAGTGACCCCCACAATCTCCTTTGTGGAAGTCATTTATTACTTCTTTGGACTCATCTTCAGTCAAATAATTCAGCAACACACCTCCGAGATCTTTCCAATAAAGTACATTGTCCATGATACAATATTTGGAAGCCTTCAACTTAAATGACCTGCTCTTAGCTTTAGAAATGCCTGGAGGGGGACTTATATGCTGAAGCACATAAATAATATCATAATATCGTGGTGATGATAGAAAAAATTCAGATACCTGAATGAGATCCACTTCTTCTTGATTGTCAGATAATGCCGCTACAAGGTTGATGTCTAGAGCATGAAGGTTTGACTCGGCCATGAGTTTGGCTAAGCCTTTACCCTTGATCAGCTTTGCAGGCTTGATCTCAAGATCATATTCTAACAATGCCGCTATACATCTACCTCTCCTACTTTATGGGTCATTCTGCACGAGGACTTCTTTTACCGTTGCATTAGGCACATAAGTAAGAGTATGGGAATGTAAAATGTAAACTCTGAAATATTTGATCACCTTTACCAAAGCCAAGGCCTGTTTCTCAATGATGTTGTTATTAAGGGCTGCATCCCTGATGTTGTGACTGAAAAATGCTATTGGAAGCTCAGTTTTATCCCTTTTTTGCATCAATACTACTACCATGGTATGCTCAGGACCAAATGAAAATATAATAAAATCATCGGTGTAATTAGGACCAATCAAAACAGGAGAAGTGGTTAAGGCAAGATTCACTGCATGAAAGGACTTGTGGGCTTCTTCAGACCATTTCACCTCATTATCCTTTTTTAACATATTGGTCATTTCTCTAAGATGTTCAGCTAAATTATGAATAAATCTGTGTAAGAAATTCATCTTACCATTAAATACTTGGATTTCCTTTTTGTTCTGAAGGAAATCAATTTTCTGAATGGCTTCTACGCGTGAATGATCAATCCAGATGTCATTTTTTGAAATGATGTGTCTGAGAAGTTTACCTTCCTCCATAGAAAACAAACTTTTCTTTGGATTGAGAGAGATCCCGAACTTTCTACAATTCTAAAAAATGACTCGTAAATGATGCAAATGTTCATCATCTAAATGTGAAAACACAGTTACATCATCTAAGTATACAACCAAGAAAACATCTTTAAAATCTGAAAAGGCTATGTCCATGGCACGCTTGTTGGCTACATGGGGCCTGACCCAAGTTTAGCAATGAGTTTAGCCATGTAAATCCCAGTACTGCCAGCCCTTTTAGCAATAGTCCGCGGTGCGTGGATGGAGGTCTCACTCGAGGTAGTATGGGAGGGTGCTAGAACCAGTTTCCTCACCCTAGGGATGTCTTAATGAATTCTGGGAAGTTCGCAAACCAATCATGCTCTATTGTGCTACTCCGCGCAGTCATTTGTCCTTCACAGTGTGTGCAACTACTTTTGTGCAGGTCTATAAAGAGCATGAAGAGGTGTTGTCTAGATCCTTTATCCTTACTATGTTATTATTATAGTTCTTAACTTAATTGCATATACCCAATATTCTTCTTAATCATTCAATTTTTATAGCAAGTGTATGTAATCATAAAACCATAAAGAGATGCATAAACATAATAGGAGTATAAACACACAGTATTTCAAAATCAACTTATATTTTATTAATTCTTTGTACAAGTACAATCCCAACTCCGCCCTGTGCACTCCGCTGCATGGGTCTGTGCACACAGCTGCGGACTCTACCAGGCCTCTGCGCACACAGCTACAAAGCCTCTCCTTACTACTACAACCCAAGACTTTGACTTACAGACTCAAAGTGAATTCCTCCAAAAACCCGTATATTTCTCCAAGCTCAAACTACCTTTACACTTAGAGCCTCGCTCTATTTATACAATCCCATGGTCTGTGGACCATGGGTAGGCTGACACATTCTATATTAAATTACATTATTTTAGGGCAGACAACCCTAGACTCTCGTGCTCCGCTCCCGCATTTTGTAGGGTCTTTACATCACATTGACCAAAAATCGGGCTTTAAGCCCCAAAACCTACTATGGGTGGATTTGCTACCCAACACGCCCCCAACAAAATCATCATGACTCATCCCAAGTCACTCTGCTGGTGCAATCATCTTCACGCGAGGTCCATCTAGCAAATTTTGCACTTCGCTTGCGTCTACCACACATTCTTCTGTTGTCCATTGTATTAGTTGTGCGTGAATATCTAATCCATCATTGTCAGGTGTAATTCCTTGCCTGAGTGCATATATACCTTGCATCTATGCTAGCTTTCCCTCGATCTTGGCAGTGATCGTGAATGCTTCCTCGATCCAAGGCTGGATGCGTGCTTTAAGCATTGCTTCTTTCTGACTCGCAACATCCACCTGTTCCTTTAGAGCCTGGGCCTCCCTCATCTTGGCTAGTCACTGAGTAAGGGTGACCGTCTGCACGGTCTGCCGGACATTTTCATAGGCCTGCTGCAACTCCTGCACTTCTGTCTCTAAAAATTGTAGTGTTGGGTCTTCTTGCAGTGAAGTGAGGGTGAAGAGTGATTGACCTAACAAGCCTGTGCAATCCTGTATGGCACGCTCTATTGCTTCCAACCCCGATTGAATGGCGCGCTCTATTGCTTCCAACCCCAATTGAATGGCACGATGGCACTACTCTCTATGCGACTCCCTTGGTTATTGACATTATTTTGATCAAGGAATCTTGTGTCTCCTTTGGCATGTTTCAAACCACAGACTTGCTCTCACAATCTCCAAATTCGTCAGGTTCATACCCACTTGATAACGTAACACTAAATTCTCAAAACACCAAGGGTTGTTTGGTGGAGAGCCACCTGTGATTTATAGGCCCTTTTGAATTCAAATTTGACCATTCCCCCCACATTCGGCTCATTAATGAGAGAATGGTAGCAAATAGTCCCAAATCTAGTTCTAACTTTGTCTCTTAATTTCCTACCTCATTACCTTAAATTTGACATTTTTTCATGAACAGTGACACCAATGGTCACTTTCTGGCCTACACGTGTGCCAGCGCAGCCCCTTGTACGTGAACACAACCCATGTGTCATACTGATCCTGCACGCAGATTTTGTGTCGCACAACTCCCATACAGACTCTTTTATAGTCCCGCGATCTCTTTCAACTACTTGGAGCACTGAGAATGTGCTTCCTATGGATAGTCAGGTGGTCACACTACTGGTGTAAGGCATCAAGTCACCTTTCAACCTAGTCTGTGGGCCTTCCTTAGTTACCCTTGTGCCAGTCAATGCCTCACGTTCTTCCTTATGCGGTGCACTTCCTTGGTTACTTTGTCTGATAAGGTGTGGTTGCAGCCATGGTAGTATAGCCAAAAACTCTCGACGACAATCTTCTAGTGTGGTGGTAGGGCTATCCATACATGGCCCCATCCTTCTGTCAACGCGTAATTCTTGCGAGATTTTGGTTTCCAGTTTTCTGATATCCTCGTCCATTAATATGATTTTCTGCTTCACTAGTACCTGATCTTCTTCGAGTCCGCGAAGCTCAAGATTCCCTCATTGAACAGCTTCTTGAATCTGCATATGTTCATCCTCGTGTAGCTACATAATCTCTTCACTCTGGTCCTCGCGTGTTGTCGCAATTATGGGAGTTATTGCGTGAGGATTCTTTCCCAAAGCTACAGCCTTGACTCTGTTGCTCGTCTTCGGAATCATTTCCGCGCTCAGGTTCTTTCACATGGCCCTATAGGCCCATCGGACCGCTAGCATGCGCAGGTCCTAATCAGTTCGTCCCGCCTGGTAAACTATGTTCATGATTCCGCATAGCTTTGTGAATGCTCCGACGTGGAATATTTTTGGTGTGCGTCGCTTTTCTTGCTACCGCGTCGGGTTCTGATTTTCGATCCTTATTCTGGGATGTGCTTGCACAACACACATCTGCATCCATCGACATAGGTGGGCGCGCAAACTGCATCGTCCTAGCTTCCCAGCTCTCGTTCAACGATGGGGACTTCCAAACCATAAGTGCATCCATCTTCTACATTCGCGCCAGTTTCCAATAGTCTTCTGATGTGTACTCCACCATCATGCGGGTGTCGCGCGCAACGCCCATCCCAATGCACCATACCGCTATTGTTCCAGTATTGCACTTACAAATTTGTCTAAGAATTCATCCACCACTGTTACCCCCTCATATGTTGGCAGTTCCCTTGCTTCTGTCGTCACACACCGCAATGATCTAATCATCATGTTGCAATTAAGCATTGTCACTTCATGCAACCCGTTCTGCCAGCATTCTACTTCTTCATCTGAATCCAAAGTATAGGAACTGTTGCATTCCCACGAGATTCTCCCATCTACAATCAGGTTCACCCGATCTTGGTCTTGCATCGTTATCTAGTAAATTCAATTTAGCTCATCGTCGCGCATAGGTTCATTGTAGCGTGCTCCTTTGGTTGGATCTAGCGGAACTACTACGCATAGGGACTTTTTCTCGAATATCATCTTTTGCTTCTTCAGGTTGTTGACTCTATTCATATCAATGGCCTAGTCTATTCCTAGCAACGCAGGATAAGGATTGATGTCATCAACAATCTCTATCACTTCAAGTCCATTTGCATGCTCGCACCTTCAATATCAACTATTACCCGCTGCAACCTCCCCATGGGAAAAATATTATGTTGGTTCGCCATTCGTAATTGAATAGCGGACCACTTCAATGTGGGCCTACCCATGCATTCCCATGTCTACTTTGGTAACACATTTGCGTCCGAACCCAAGTCTAGGATTACCTGATCCATTTCATATTCGCTAATCTGCGCTGTTAATCTCATTTCCCTCCCAGTGCGCAATGTATGCTTTCCTAGTTTCCGGACTATGCACGGTTCACCCGACCCTGCGCACCTAGTGATCAGCTCTTGTAGTCCTTTAAAGACCCTATTTTCATGTAGCAGCTTCATGCATGTCTCTAAAAAGGTAGTAAGCATAGAAGGATCCATTCTTGGCTCTGGATGATCCTTACTACCTAAAGTAGAGGCCTCCACAAAGCTCTTCTTAGCTTCCATCAATGTCTCCTTTATGCGTTCTAAGTCAAACTCAAGTTCCTTTATAGGGGCCTTGCGAACCCATGTGTCCTCCTCGGGTTTCTTCCCCTTATCTTCCCCTGTATTCGCACTGCTTCTGAGCACTATATTCACATTTGGGTCCTCTTCGCACGGTCTAGACCTCATAATTTGGATATTTTGAGTTGGAGTAGGTTGTAGTACCCCTTTCTCACGCATCTGTGCGATCAGCGTAGGACAATCTACCATCTCATGATCAAACTGAGCAGAGTATGAACAGGATACTCTCATTGGGTTGGTACAATCATGGGCGGAGTGCCCTGGTCCTCTGCAATTGTAACAGATTAACTGTCCATGACCCCTTCCTGGTCCCATTCCTCCTCGTCCTCAACCTCGGCCCTAAAATCCAGCATGTGCCATCCCTGTGGCTGGGTCGAGGCCTCACGTTTCTATCTGCATTCTATATGCAAGGGTCCGCTCCATCATTAACTTGCAGTTGCGACAAGTACGCTTGTCATGGCCCACCAATATAAAAAACTTACAAAACAGTTGTTCGGGAGTCTGTGTATACTTTTGCAACAAGTGATAGTTACCCATCATGTGCTTTCCTCCTGTCTGACAAATTGTGCACCATAGTGTAGGTGCTACACTTTGCCCTGCTTGTGCCTCTGGTCTCAAGGACATTGGTCCCCCTCCTGCCAAGTAGTTCGTGAATACTGGATAGTGGTCTTTGTCATGGCCCTGGCCTTTGCATTTTATGCACCACACTTCTTCGCACGCCTCCAGCCGTGGCGCCTATCCTACTTCAAAATCTGCATCTCCAAGTATAGATTTTGTAGTTGCGCGTGGATTTGTTGGACCCCCAACCCTAGATCCTATATCAATTGTTCATGCAATCTCATCACCATTTCTAATGCTTCAGCCTAGGTTGAAAGCTTCTACTATGACATCGTCGTCCTCAGGTGTGGTGTCAAAGACGCCACAAACCATGCACGGGGTTGCGCATCCGTTAGCATCATATTATCCTCACAGATCATACTCTTCAGCCTATGATCCAGATCCCAGGAGTTCTCGCCTAGAAGCATCGCGTTTTCTTTAAATCCAATGATTGACTGTGTCTCTGATTTTGGCTGGCTAAATTGTTTGTTCAGCGCATTCTATATCTTCGATATTCCTGCATTTGGGTGATCATTAGAGTGCTTTATATACCATGTCAGTGCGTGATCCTGCAGCGCCCTCACCAATGTGGCATTCTTAATGTTGTCATCTATGACCCCTTGTGCTTCCCACACTACTCTTACCATGAACCAGAACTGGTCCAGATCCTCATTCCCTACTCCTCTGAATACGGGTAGCTTGATCGCGCTCGCCATGCTGAATTGTGGGGGTGGTGGAGGTGGGGTGGCTAAAGATGGAGGTGAAGCAGGTGAAGCAGGTGGTGCTATAAGTCGCGGCATGCACTACCTTATCAAAATGACCGCACTTCTCGGAGAGACCCGAGCCAACTCTTCCTTGCTCTCTCATGAAGGTGACATCAAGGGACTGTTTCCTAATTCCCTGCTACCTTTGTAGATTATTCCGCTCCACGTCGTTCCAAACATTAATGTATTCACATCACCCGTTTTTCACATAACAGCATCTTAATCCAGATATTCAGGGATTTAATGTACCTACTTCACATTCCCTCGAGAAAACATCGTTCTGCTTTGCTATAGCTCAAGGTCATGTCTACTGCGAACTTAGTGATAAATCCCCCTATTATCTGGTCGAGCCAATGGTCCCCAGCTCACACAATCTTATCTTCTAATGCCTCTAGTTTGCACACTAACTCCGAAGTCCATAATATCGGTTGGTCGAGCTTACACCTTCCCTGGCTATCGGCTAACCTCATGATCCACTCGTATAGTTCGGAAGGAAAGGATGTGAAGAAGATCTCATGGATTTCTGTATACACATAGTGATCCAGCCACCTTTTCTCAGATACCTGCAGAGTTCTGTTTTCCTGTGTCACAAACTCGTGAAGCTTCTTGTCCAACCACTCTCGAATTTCTTTCTTTGTTGGGTTCCAATGGCACGACATCAGACATCCCTAAGGCAGATCCCAGTCCCAGCAATAGAACAATTTGTTGGCTACGTGGGGCCTAACCCAGGTTCAACAGTGAGTTTAGCCAAGCAAACACCAGTACTATCGACCCTTTCGGCAATAGTCTATGGTGCGCAGACTAAGGTCTCACCTGAGGTAGTATGGGAGGGTGCTGGAACCAGGTTTCCGCACCCTAGGGATTTCTTGATGAAGTCTGGGAAGTTTTTGAACCAATCATGCACTATTGCACTACTCCGCGCAGTCGTTTATCCTTCACAGCTTGTGCGACTACTTTCACACAGCTCTATAAAGAGCACGAAGAGGTATTTTCTAGATCCTTTATCCTTACTGTGTTATTATTATATATCTTAACTTAATTGCATATGCCCAATATTCTTCTTAATCATTCAATTTTCATAACAAGTGCGCGCAATCATAAAACCATAAAGAGATGCATAAACATAACAGGAGTATAAACACACAGTATTTCAGAATCAACTTATCTTTTATTAATTCTCTATCCAAGTACAATCCCAACTCCACCCTACGCACTCAGTTGCAGGGGTTCGCGCACATAGCTACGGACTCTACCAGGCCTCTGCACACACAACTATAGAGCCTCTCCCTACTACTACAACCCAAGACTCAGACTTATAGACTCAGAGCAAATTCCTCCAAAAACCCATATATTCCTCCAAGCTCAGACTACAAAACACTTAGAGCCTCGCTCTATTTATACAATCCCATGGTCCGCGGACCATGGGTAGGCCAACACATTCTATATTAAATTACATTATTTTAGGGTAGACAACCCTAGACTTTCACGCTCCGTGCCCGCATTTTGCAGGGGTCTTTACATTGCATTGACCAAAACTCAGGCTTTAAGCCCCAAAACCTGCTATGGGGGGATCCACTACCCAACAACGTTGAAAAGTGGCCACTGCATTTTTTAAACCAAATGGCATCTTTGCATATTTGAATGTGCCCCAAGGTGTGGTGAATGTTGTCTTGTCCTAATCATCTTCATGCACTAAAACTTGATTGTAACCGGAGTAGTCATCCAAAAGTGACAGTCAGGAAGCACCCACAACTCCCTCAAGGATATGGTCCATTTTTGGAAGAGGGTAATTATCTTTCAGAGACACTTTGTTCAAGTTTCTGAAGTCTACATAGAGCTTAATCTCCCCAGTGTTCTTTCTCGTCGGGACTAGATTCGATATCCAATCAGAAAATCTGATAGGAACAATGATGCTCGCCTTGTAAAGTCTGTTAACTTCTTTCTCTATGGATGGCAACAACCTTGGGTTAATCCTCCTTAGCTTTTGTCTGAAGGGTTTTTGATCGGGCTTGATTGGGATGGTATGATGAATTATTTTCTTATCATACACCTTCAAATTTGCATAATCCTGAGAAAAAACATCAAAAAATTTAGACAAAAGATGAATATATTTCTCTTTTACCTTAGGAGACAATGTTTTGGACAACTTGATCATTTTTGGTTTGTCTATTGTTTCGATGTTCATGTCTTTGACACCTTTCTCTGTAGGAACGAATGTAGGCTTCCTTGCTACATCATCTTGATCAAACAAGTCTTCCAAAGGTACAAGACCTTTCGGAATATTGTTGTCCTTCAGTTGTAATATATCAACTTGGGTTGCTTCAATGATCTGATCATCCTCATCGTAAACTTCAGCCATGGAACAATTTTCAAAATCTCCTTCACTCTGAAGAAAGTTATTCACCTGTTTTTCATCCCAAAATACTTTCCAATATCGCAAGTTTTCAGGAACAGAGGGCCAATGCTTCACATGAATCTCAAACTTCTTGTTTGAAAAGATGGGGATTTTGAAATTACTTGCGGCTGTAGCTAATGAATCTGCCATAAGATTCTAACTTCTTGGTACAATAGAAAGAGTATATTCAAGAAACATCTTAAGAATATCTAAAACTACATTTCTATATTGTTTCAATAGCAGATGGTGAGCTTGATATTCACCTTTAACTTGCTTGATTACAAGTTCTGAATCACCATACACAGAAATTCTTCGTGCACCTAACCTCTTCAAGATCTTCAAACCTGTGATCAGTGCTTCGTACTCCACCTCATTGTTAGTGAAATCAAAATCCAACTTATATGAGCACAATCTAACATGTTGAGGAAGATTACCTTGTTGATGATGATGTGGACTTCGAATCCAAATGCCAATACATGCTCTGTCTTTCTCAAGAGCACCATCAAATTCCATGGTCCAAAGGCCACTTTCCTCTTCTAAGGGTTGCACATCTTTTTTCTTGTTTTGGGTCAATTTTCTGAACTTTATCTTATGAATATTCTGAAATTTCTATTACCTTCTCTTATGCCTTTTCTAGACCTTTTTTTGCCTTGTCTGGTGATAGTTCTGATGAACTTGGAAGCCTTTCTTTCTCATGATCTGAAAATGTCCTTATACAATTGAAAATCTCTGGTACATCTTTAATTTCCATAAGCTGACTATCTACATCTTTCAGTCCATTATCATTATATAAAATAAAAGACTCTAAATCTGTATGTACATCATTTATAGGATGATTTTTAGGTTTATCCTTACTAGTTGTCATGAACTTCATTTTGGTTTCTCGGTACAACTTTCTTAATTGCCCAAAAATCAGGATTGTAGCATAGGAGAAGTCTAACTGCAGTGCGCCTCTTAATTTCACTCCCCAGGATCTCGACAATAATGTGACAAACCGTGGTGGTATATCAACTACCACCACATCCATTAAAACATTATTTGTAGGGATTTGATCCAGTGATACTACCAAATATTTGATTAGGCCAAGACAACGAACCTTACCATAGTCAAATAAATACAAGTCATGGTATTCACGATTTATATCTAGACCCAACCTTTCCATGATGGCTTTTGGAATTAAATTATGAGAGGCTCTGAAGTCAAGCATGGAGTTGTGAAGAATGAATTGGTGAATTCTTAAACTGAGATAAAATGGAGTAACATCACTATCTCCTTACTGACCATCTATGGATGGACCAAAAATCAATTCAGGCTGGTCATCTTCAATATTAACCATGTCAGATATAGGATCATCTTTGAGAATTTTAACTATGTCAAACTTGTAATGGCTATTTTTGATTAGTTCAGTAAGAGGGATTGACACTTTCAAATTTGAAATTGCAGTTTCTAGATTGAAAGAACTAGATTTATCTACCTCTCTTTGGACATTGTCTCTCTTCTCGGGCAGATCTCTTGGTATCTAATCCTTCGTTTAACTGTCATGATCCTTGTTTGGACTACTTGTAGACGGTTGTTTTGTTCTGCTTTGATCAGCTACTGCCAACTCTTTACCTTTGCTTTGACTACCTTGAGGATTTTATTTTTGTTGTGTATCTTTCTGCTATGATGTCCTTTTCTGAATAGGAGTGATTGGGACATCCCTATTCCTTAAAGAATATTGCTTCTACTGAGAAATAAGTGCATTCAAATATCCTCTTTGATAATCATTGGTTTGGGTCTCCAATGCATTGTCACTTGCCAGTGTGTAATCCTCATCTTTAGGATCCTCCACTTTCTCGACACACTTTTCATCTTTAGTCAAGAAAATGGGATGGTGATCTTCACTAAAGAAGTGATTTTCCTCAATAATCGGGTTTGTTTCATCATCAACCTCTCCTTGAGCATAATTCTTCTACAAGGGTGTCTGAATTGGCTACTGAGATGTTGACGCTTCAAAAGATTTCTCCTCTCTTTGTTTTATCCTGTACTAAGGTTGCTGTTGATTTCTGAAGTTAGGATTTCTAACTTGTGGGCTCCTGAGGTCTATCTGAATTTATAATCCGGTCGGCCACTCTTTCCATGACCCTAATCAGTGTATCTAACTTAATATTGGTGGAAGAAGAAGGTTCTTCTTGATGGTTACTCTCTTTTCCAGTTTCTCATGTTTCAATTGAGACTTTTTAATCATCAAGTTTGCTTCCACACTTACCGCATTTTCCTGCATGTCTTCCAGAGTTGTGGGATCTCTTTCCCTCAATTGATAAGCCATCTCTAGATCAAAAGCATCCGGGTAGTGTTGAAGCGCCAAATCAGGTGGAGGTTTCATGTTATCCGGAATGGAATTGTAGATCCGATTGAACCTTATAGTGAATTCCTGAACCGTCTCATTAGGATTCCTCTTCAATGTGTTGTATTCTACCAAGATCTGTAATGGATTATTCTTTTCCCACCACCTGGCTAAGAACAACTCATTCAACCTCTGAGGAGTATCAATAGAGTGAGTTGCCAATCCACATAATCATTTTTTTACATCTCCAGAAAAACTTTGAGCCATTAGTCTCATTTTCGCATCATCTTCATCTACTTCCTCTAAGTCAATGAAATCAGCCATCTTATCAATATGTTGTTACGTTGTGACTCCTTGGATTCCATCAAACAAAGAAAGCCTCTAGCCATATGTCTAAGGTAAAGCTGCCAACTGACCAGGTAACACTAAAGGTGCAAATCTCGCCATAACTCCTGGAGAATGGTGGATGAGAATTGCAATGGGTTGTGTTGGTTGAGATGAATATGGGGGAGGTGATGTGGATGCTTTCGGAGCTGTAGTAGAGGATATGGCAGAAGATAAAAGCTCAATTTTATACTGAATATAGGCCTTTTTAGCAGTAATTTGTAATTGATCAGCTAGGCTTTGAAGTTTCTCAAAGTTATTCCAAACCTCGTGCTCAAGTTTTAAAGACTAAGAAGCAGCATAAGGTTGGTTAAATAAATACTTTGAGGTAGGAAGGTATGAGTCAAACTTTATGGGATCAAACACTTCTCCGATAAGACAAGACTCATACTTTGAATGGAATAGAGATAACTCAAATTCAATTTCGAAAGGTATATCCTCAATACTATGTATTTGATATAGCAAAGAAGTGGTCCTTTCTAATTTTGTGGTTTCAGTCTCGGGGAAAGGGACTTTAGGCTTTCTTAACAATCTTTCAGGATTATCAACAGGAGAAGGAGGATTTGGGTCAGGATTTGACCTAGTATATCTTTTTGGAGCCAATATCTTAACAGGGTCACAAACTATATGAGGTAAAATACCTAAGACTTTGAGCTGAACAAAGATTATTTTCAAACGAAAGTCTTCAATAGCGGAATCTAAAATTGGTAATGATTGAGAGCTTACCAATGGAATCAAGTATGATCAAACTTGTGATTAGTAACCTTCTTCGCTTTGTAAACAAGCTCTGATTGTCTTCAACCGAATAAATTGGATCAGGATGCAGAATTTGTCTCGTTGAGGGCAGCTCTATGATCTTGACACTGCAATTACTAAATCATCCTTTATGAAGCTTAGTCCCATCATCTAGAGGACCAAACTCCAATGTAAACTAGTTGTACACCCAGGGAAAATGAACCTTTCACTCCCCGTCAATGGCGCCAGTATGTGATCACTCCTCCGGATCTCCAAGGCTGAGAAAGAGTCCAGCTGAGGTAACCACAGACCAATCTTTTGACTTGGTAGCTAGCCCTACAAAGTCGGAGAGGGCTCTATCCAAAGGATTACAGCCAAGAGGGTTGGATGAATTAGGGTTTTAGGCAAGTTATGGTGTGTAGAGCTTCTTTAATTTGATTTGGTGGGGTTGTTGGAAGAGGATTAGGTCAAAGAAACTAGGTCAAGGAAAATAAGGGTATGATTGTAGACATCTAATGGAGCAAGGTAGGTAGGCACTCAAACACTTTAAGGTTATGAAGTGAGATGGATAAGACTAGTGAGGTGCTAGAAAGAGAAAGACAAGCATGTATTCTTTCTAAACTAAATAAAATGGAAAAACTATGAAGATTTCTCCAAAACAAAGCATGTAAGATGTATTTTGCTCATCAACTTGAAAATCAACATATCATAGAAGTGAAATGGATCATGGAATGCACAAAACATTCAAACATATGAAACATAAGAAGAAACTATGTCAAAATTCCATACCATGGGTATTCCACCAAAATAGTTGCAACTCATTCATTAAATTTTGTCAAATTCTGATTACACTAGTGTCTTTATTCAATAGTACAACATCCAACTGAGTCCAACCTCTGAAAAGACTGAAAAATACAAGATATAAGCCTCAAAACAAACTCCTCTCAACCTCAGGAGTTGAATCCATGAGGTGAGGAAGATATTACACAAAAATCTGAACTGATAGCTAAATTATAGGATGGTCCAAGTGACTCATTCCTATCTTGAGTGAACTGATTCATTACACCTCATCTACTTGATTTACCTAATGCATTTACCCTAGGTAATAGTAAAAACATGAGAATTACATCCAATGTAATCATTGACATGGGTAAAATCATCATTTGCCAAGGTGAAAATCAAAACAAGAGAGAAACACGAAAAATTGGAGAAGATTGTCAAACAATCCCTCTCTTTGTCAAACATGCCCTCTCTTTGTCAAACATGCCCTCTCTTTGTCAAACAGACCCTTTCTTTGTCAAACGCACCCTCCAAGCTCAAGACTAATTTTGGGTGCTTTCTCGGTGTCCAAATTTTCTCCAAGATGGCTTGTTTGAAAGCCCTTCTAGTCTACCTTCTAAACATGTCTTTAGTTTTCAAATTGGAGTTCATTTGCCTTGTTGAAAACTCAATCTCCCGAGACTAGTAAACACACAACCCCCAAGCCAGAAATGAGGCAGAAAGGTGGTTTTTTGGTGGTTTGACTAACCTGTTTGTCTCCAAATGCCTACAAAAATAATAGGGTTCATGCCTTCAACACTCTGAATCCAATAATGTTGACCTTTTTCTCATTATATGCCCCAAAAAAGAGCGCAGAACCCTATTTGTTGTGTGTTTGACCTTTTCACTATGCTAAAAATGCCTCAAAAAACACAGTAATTCAAAACTTGCAAAAAAATTCTCAAAACTTGTCAAAATTAGTGGGATGATGGTTGATAATGTGTTTGAGACATGGAGTGATGCGTAGGCAAGAATGTTTAGCCTCCTTTTCTCCTCTTTCTTGGTCAAGGCTTCAATCTTCTCTTTTGCAGCTTTGAGTTTTGCCCTGGAAATCCTTTCTCTATAGGCATAATGTTTAGCCATCTTCTTTTGAATTTCATTATCCCATTTGGCCTTTACTAGGAGTTTCTCAAGATGACCGTTTACCCTCTCGAGCCAATACTCTCGGTTCTCAATCATCATTTTGGCAAATTGTTCATTGAGGGTGAGTTGTTTAGCAAGTTCAGCGTCCTTTTGTCTTTCTAGTTCTAGAGCTCTTTTAATCCCTCTAGTCTTAGGTCTCCTTTTTGGTTCTTGTTCAGGTCTAGGTTCACCATACCTATCATAGGCCTCATCAAGAAATGCCTTGGCTTTCATTTCTTCTCTTTTTGCCTTGATGATCCTAATCTCCATGACATGATGCTTGGCTTGAAGCTGCTGGTTTTCTTGCTCATAATATGAAATAATAAATTTAGACCTCTCTAAGTTGGTTTGGAGCTCCCTGATGTATGCATATTTTTCCTTGATGACTATGCTAATGTCCTCATTGTCATTATGTTCATCTAGGTCAACAAGGTCAAAATCTTGTTCTGTCTCATGGAGGTCCTCCTCCTCATACTTGATCTCTGACTTTGTCATTTTTTATTTTCCTTTCTGTACCTACTTTGTTGATGAAGAAGGCAAGGCGCCTCCCATAATCTATGGGGAAAACACCTTCCTATGGCCTCTCTAATAAGTATGTGTGATTATGCCCAAATCAGCCCTCTTAGGCTTGCTAATTTCACCCCTGCTAGGTGACCTAATCTTAGAGTGAAATGGAGATGATGGTGGTGAGGTATGAACTATAGGTTGAGATGGAGGAAAGGATATGGAAGGATGAGATTATGAAGGTGCTTCTTGGCCATGATGAATAGGTGGGACAGTGAAAATATTATTGGATATAAAGGTGTCACATGCAATGTTAAGTTGATCAAGGTAATGGAGGACTATCATCTTGAGGAGGGAGGGGTGAAAGATACTTTTCATTTGATGATCATAATCTTTCTTTTGGGAAATGAATGACATCTTGTCAATGCTTCAGTAAAGATAGTAGGGTATATTGAGCATTTTGACTCTTGTGAAATGCATGAGTAGCCGAATATGATAGGAATCAAGCCCAGAAAACCTACCTCACAAGTGAAGTACCTCATGATGATTTTCATCATGGGAACATATATGTCTAGGAGGTAAGAGAAAGTAAAATTCCTCTTTCTCTCATTATTGTACCTTGGTTTAAGATATGGATCATAATAGAAATGATCCAATTCTCCTTGTTTAAACCATTTTTCCCCAACATTTGGGATCTCAAAGAAAGCTGATATGATAGCAGGAGATACAGTGAAGGTGACACCGGCAAGGGTTACTCGTTGTCATGGAGGTTGGTGATGAATAATCTGGTCAACACAAGATATAATTGGATCCTTTTTACTTTCTCACAAAACTCAAAATAGCCCACATGCTTAAATCTTGTCACAGTGATGGGAGATTCCATGAGTTTTCTAGTATTGGTTGGCTCATGTCTAATGATTCTTCCTCCTCTCTTAGATAGCCTCCTCTCATGTCTTTATTCCTCACTATGACTTATGCTCTGTTCTTCTACCATGAGTTATTGGAGTCAAACCCTAAGGAGATGATGAAATGGAATGTAGGTGTAGAGAGTATGGAATGGTGTGAGGAAATTGAGGAGATGAAAATGGGGATGTGTGATATGAGGGAGGTAACAAGGGGTAGTTTTGAAATATAGGAATGGTAGTGGATGCTAGAAAATGAAGTTTCGGAATGGGATTATGTTACTACAGTTTTGAATTTAGTAAGACACTAAAACACAACAAAACACCTTATAATTCAACTGTGGAGGAGAGGAGTGATATGATTTCAACCTACTTGTTTTTTGGAGCATGTTGGTGACACATTTTGAAGCTTGGAGATGATGTAGTTCTCTTTGGGCAATCTCTAGACGTTTTCAGGCAAATGCACAACAATTTGGTCAAACGCACCCTCTCTTAACAGACGCGCAGTGCCCTTAGGAAATAATCAGTGTTTTAAGGAAAACGCGTAGCACCAGTTCAAAACGCGCCCTCTGCCCCTGTTTTGCACAATTTCTTGAAAATTTGCTTTTGTTGAGGATTCTTTGAGAATGTAAGAGTGAAAATGAATGTTGAATTGATGTCTTTGAGGGCTTTTATATTTATATGGGTTTAATTTATGCTTTGAAAACACATTTTCTAATTTTTCATGTCACTTTTCAAATTTTCACACTAATGCTCTTTGACTTCTGACTTTTTTCTTTACAAGTGGATGATGTTGGCAATAGAGTTTAAGTGAACAGCTTAGGAATCGTAACTTATTACATATAATGAACATAAAATTACATAAATAAATAAAAATATTACTTTTCTTTTTTTTTAAATAAAATTACAATCTGAGACCAAACCCATACTTTGGAATGAAAATTTGAACTCGGCCAACCATAGTTACATGTTTGCAAATCCTCTTTGAATGAAAAATGGATATTATTTCTTTCACTCTCATGATTTTGTTGGCCTTATGCAGTGAATTGTGTTTTATTGGAGCTTGAGGAATGAAACCTAGTGACTTAATGGGACCTTGAACAAACAGACTTTAGGTGGACTTGACTGACATAAGACATGATGACATGAGCCTTTAAAATGAATGTATGCTCAGCAAGACACATGAAGGTGGGCCAGCAAATATTGATTTTTTGAGAGGGGCTTTGGAGTTTGAACTTGGGCTACCATCAATGAGTAAATTTTTTCATGGTAACCTAGGTGGAATGATAAAAATTTCAACATGGGACACTAATATGATATAAAAGAGGAATTTTGATCAATGATGGCAGTATGAAAATGCTGACTCCAACAGCTATAACAGATGCCCCCTAATATATGAGGTTAGAAGGGGTACATGATGGCTGGAATATATTAAGTATAGAGAGAGGAGTCATCCGAAAAGTCAAGAGGAGATCACCATATTCCAGCACATCGAATATCTATGGAAGGAGTCAGAAAGAAAACTCATGTCTGAGGCAGGCATACCCATGCTCATAAGTAATAAAGCATGTTAGTTGATTAAGTATAAAGCAAATCCAAAATGTATACATAAGTGTACAGAAGGAGATGAAGAATACATAATGGATCATCAAATCATAGTCACAAAGGAACACAACGGAGTTATGTCTCAATATCACATCTAGAAGAATATTTGATCAATGATGCTAGAAGATTGTCTGATCAATGATGTTGCATAACTTATCCTCATAAAAGTACCAAGTCATATAGGTGGAATAGAAGTATTGCATAAACTCGAGTTCCAACATATAAGATGTTTTTGTGAAGGACTGCAACATATAAAGGTGGGAGGTGTCACTGACAAAAAACTGGAGGCTCTTTCAAGTGAACCAAGATGTTGACACAACCTGAGATCTTCACCAACCATAGATAGTACATTTCTACACTATGGAGATAAATGATTTGAAGTTGACTAGTGGGTTCCAGTATTGCACCAATGATGCTGCAACTCCTGGGACTCCCTTCTTTACTTTTATCAACTCGATAGTTCATAACAAACTTGGAAGCGACAGTGCTATATGCACAAGTACTAGCTCTTACTATAGGCTGTCACTTGATCAACTGGAACAAGTTCACTAGGAGCTTAAGCCAACTTCTATGAGTTCTTAGAAGAAGCTTTTAACTTTGGTGGATGAAATCTAACTCAAAAGAGGCTAGTCTACTAGCAGAAAGAAGCGGAAAGCTGAAAGGAAATGCAAAACCCTAGAAAACCTAGTTTTACTGACTAACCCTACTGGTGCAAGAAAAGAGATGAAAGTTGCTGAACTGGATGCCATTTACTCTTGGAAAGGTAAAATTCATGTGTCTAAACTACTTCTAAAGGAAAATATGGGAAAAACATATTTTTGTATTTTTGAGTAATTTTGTAGGATTATTATGCATGTGCTTTAACTATTTTTTACTATGCAGGGGTTTATTGGCAAACGGAAATGGAGTGGGCACTTGCAGGGGGTTGGGAAGGTGAGAAGAGGGCCTAAAGGGTCCCTAGCACCCTTCTATAGAATTCCACAGTGATCAAATCTCGAAAAACTGCTCGCGTGAACTTCTACAGGAAATCTGTAGGGGTTCTATAGGAAGTTCTACAGGAATAGGCCGAAAGGGGATTTTAGAGGGTTGACGGTGGAAAAATGGTGGGAAAGTGGAAATTAAGGATGCATAAGGATGTTAATGGGTCTAGGATCTAGTAAATGAAGCTGAGGAGTGATGAAGCTGGTTGGATTTGTTCAAGGATGGAGAGAGCAATGTTGCACAAAAATCTAGAAACTAGGGAAAATTGGGAAAGTGTGGCAAATGAAGGGAAGGAATCTAGAATTAGGGGCTGGAACAGGTTTTATGATGGAGGAAGGGTAGGTAGGAATGTATTACAGGTGATCTACACACTATTTTCCAAAAGTGATTGAACAAAGACTAAAAAAAAACCAGAGATCTGTCTATTTTGACCTAATCTGACCTAAAAACCAGAAACATTATGAACATAAGTTTATAGGCAGGAAATCATACAAGATAGCTATGGAAACTAAGCAAGAACAGATCTAAACATGAAAACACAACTGATATCAACTTTTCCAACTTAAAATATAACACTAGCAATTGCATTGGAAGGCAAAAACAATGTTTTTGTGGCAGCAAGTGTGCCTTGGGCTCAGCTCATGGTCCCAAGGAGGGAGAGATGAGATCAAGGATTTCTTGCTGGCCTTTTTGCAGATCTTTTCTGTTATCAAACTATCAAATCAACCTGAAGCATGAAAAACTATCTTAATCGTCAAAATCAACCTAAGTAACAAAGCAAGATTTTAACCTAACTAACAGAAACTATTCTATGAATGCAAGAAAAACACATAAAAGTACACAAAGGAGGTACTGGAACTTGGGTTGGGCCCAACCCCAAGAGCTACAACCTCCTAAGAAAGCTCAGAGCTGGTACAAAACGAGATTCATCTTCATTACTCAAAAATAATAGTCATGTCACAAAAGTGTTTACAGCAAGAACTCGAAAATGAGCTGAAATGCAGAGCTGCACTAAAGTGCAAAAACAAACTATTCAATAGCTAAACTACCAAGGCGTGAAGCCTTCCTACTTATGCAACATGAGGACTCCCAACAATCCTCCTTAACTTTAGGAGCTTGGCTGCCCAAAACTGCAATTAATCAGCCACTTCACTAAACCTACTCGGCTGCCCCTTGAAATCATCTTTGGTGGGTTGTTGAACTCCAAGCTGATGGTGGAGAACTTGAGGAAGGGGTCATTTAGTGCAGGAGACACCCCTCCTACAAATCCTCAACCTTGTTCCTTCGTATTTGGCTGCCAATTTGCTTATAAATGCCTGACCTTGGTCCAAAAGATGTCCAAAAAACTGCAATAAGCACGTATTAGACTTTGTGGTCAACTGAATATTCTCATTCATTCAATTAACATAAATATATTCAAAAGCATGCATAAAACTATGAAGAATGGTGGATAATCAAGAATAATAGGCAAAATGAGCCCATAAAGTTACCCATTTTTAGGGCTCATCATTGACCATGTGAGAAATCGTTTGATTACCGATCATTGATGTATATTGTTAACAAACATGAGACAACTCTCCAATAATGATAATGAGTGTCAAGGTACCCTGGTACAATCTAACAAGTGTGAATAAAAGTGTTGAATTCGAACTCATGAGGGTCATTATGAATTTTTGGTCATGCCTTTTGGCCTTACTAATGAACCTTCTACATTTCAAGGTTTGATAAATTCCATTTTCAAACCCTTCCTTATAAAATTTGCGTTAGTATTTTTTGATGATATACTAATCTACAGCAAGTCTTGGAATGATCATGTTCAACATGTTGACAGGGTGCTCAAACTATTGGAGGAGAAACAATTGTATGCAAAAACCTCCAAATTTTTCTTTGGAGTACATGAGGTGGAATATTTGGGTCATATTGTATCTCATGAGGGTGTTAAGGTGGACTTTTGTGCATTATCTCATCCTTTTAAATCCAATACAATTGCTACTACATTTATGGAAACAATTAAAAAGCTTCATTGAAACCCAAAGATTATTGTAAGTGACAGAGATCCCATTTTCACTGGAAATTTTTTGATGGAATTATTTTCTTTTCTTGGCACTCAATTAGCTCATAGCTCATCTTATCATCCTCAATCTGATGGGAAAACTGAGATAGTGAACAAATGTTTAGAAGGATATCTTGATTAATTTGTATCTAATAAAAAAACACAATGGGTCAAGTGATTACCTCTATTTGAATGGTGGTATAACACTTCCTTCCATACTACAAAAAAAAATGACCCCATTTATGGCACTTTATGGATTTCATCCACCATCCATCACATCATCTTTAAGAGAAAATTCTAAGGTTCAAGCAGTGGAAGATCACATCAAGAATCAACAATAAGTTCTCCAACTCTTAAAGGATAACCTTGCTCTCGTGAAAAATTGAATGAAACAATAGGCAGATCATTGAAAGAAGTTTTGAGGTATGTGACTGGGTATTTTTATGTCTACAACCATACAAACAAATGTCCCTCAAGCAAGCTAAGAAGGATAATAGATTATCACCCAAGTACTACGGTCCTTAAAAGGTGTTTCAAAATATTAGTACTATGGCATACAAATTGTAGTTGCCTACATCTTCCTGAGTACACCTAGTTTTCTATGTTTCATGCTTAAAGAAGGTTATCAAGATAAGCTTCTTGTTCAAACAATGTTTCCAGAACTTGATGATGAAGGAAAAATCATATTTGAGCTTGAAGCAGTCACAGAAACAAGAAATTGACAGTTATGGAATCGATCAATTTTAGAGTATCTCATTAAGTGGAAGAAATTTCCTGTTGAAGATTCCACATGGGAAGATGAGAATTTTATATAGAAGCATCCAGAACTATTCAACCATTGAGGAAAACACTTTTTTGAAGGAGAGGGGCATGTTAGGTCCCTATAATACTAGTGTAACCCCCTTATTGTTATTGTTAGTGTTATTGTTGTGCCCTTACATTATTATTGTTATGTAGTATATGGTTATATTGTGACCCCTTAGACTCTTCTATATACAAAGGAGGTATTGTCATTTGTATCATCCAATAATTGTTCATTTATGTGATGTAAAGGAGGTTGTCCCCTGGAAGAGGCTAATTTTTAAGTCGTTGATCTATATTTTCTTCTATTTTGTGAGTTGGTTGCATAACACGAGCCCAAAAAATATTAGCTTTATACCTATGACATCTTTTACCAACTATTATAAACAAATATCTACCATATACCTTATAATATACTCCTAACAATAGTGTAAACTTGCAGTACGTTAATCAAACATAGAGAAACTCAAATTTTTTTACAATTGAAGGTCCAACTTTAGGAGCATATTTCGGTTATTCAACAACTTCATCCTTGGACCGCAACTCTCCCTCCATTTCCATTCTAGTCTTTTTCTTAGGTGGTTCCTCACTAGTGTTTAAGCATTCCTAATTTCCCTTTGCCCCCCTACTAAAATATGCCTCCGCCTTTGTCAATATGATATCCAAGATAACCAATTTAGACTCCATCATAACTTGCAATTAGTAGTTCACATTTTTATCCAACAGTGCTAGATGAACCTTCCTTTCCCTATCTTCTATGTCATTTGTTGCCTCATGACATTCAAAAAATTCTCCATAGATTCTAAAGATCTTTCCAGTAGTTGGTTCATCCTCTCATGTGCCTGCTCAAGGGTTTTCAGGTCATTTTCCACCATTAGAATGCTTTAACGAAACACAACATGACAAACTATTGTTTTAGGCTACCCCGTATCCACATTCTTCGCTTGCAATGTGATATCAAAGTTACTTCTTTTATTAATAGTGACAAGGAATGTTATCCCACTCCTTTCTCATATTTTCCATTCAAGGACATTAAATTCCATGGTTTTCAAATCCATGGCGCCGACGTTGTAGATCATTGCTAATAAATCTTTTTTATAACAACTTATGTGGATAATGTGGCCATTTAAATCTTCTCTAGAGTGATTTTCTTGTTGGTTTGGGGTTGTAATTAACCTTTCCTATATCCACCATGTTTCACCTAATGAACATTCAACCTAACGCCACTTGGCTTGCCAAGTTGTGCCATGTTTTAACCAGGTGTGAATTCCATCAAATCAGGGGTACTCCTCCATCAATCCCCATGTATATGGGGTATAATTATGTCGCCATGCTACTCCCCATTCTTGAGAATAAATCAAATTTTTCAAGAAGCTTAATGTTGATGGATTTTGTTAATTCACCATTCAATTTTCCCTTGACGTAATTCATGACTTTAGGTGTCGTTTTGATCGTATTTTTTATGGGATAATTTTCTAAGTAATAATGGAAAAGGTAAGAAAATTGTGGAGCTTTGGTCCTACTCCATCATTCCTTGGTTCAATTTTGCTCCTATGTTTTCCAGTGCATTAGCCATAGAGTTCAAATGTTGATACACATGGTAAAATTCAATATCCTTAAAATTTTGAATTTGTAATATAATCCTTTGTACAATAGGGGGAAAGGGAGGTGGTATGGTTTCCCTTAGCTTGCCTTACTTGTTTGATCACAATCATTGTCACCAAAGACCAATAGTTTATGGATTCTTCTCGATATAGCAGATTTTATACCTTGCCATAAATGTAAGTATTCTACTTGGCTGTTAGTTAAAGTACCAAAGCCCCATGCAAATTGTAACTATTTTTTATCATCAGGGCAGAAGACAACCCCTCATGCTTCTGCCAACCCGATTCTCAAGCCCACTTTTTTAATGCACTTGTTAATCGCTTAATATTTTATTCCTAGATCGTCATTGAGTTTCCCATGACCCATTCGCTCCAGAATTCCTTTACTATATCACTAAAACCCATGTTCTTGCCCATATTGGACAATAACAAAAGGTAATGGGCCCAAAATCAATATTTTCAGTGGTTTCAAGAACAATTGGT
Organism: Pinus taeda; assembly: GCA_000404065.3. Classification (NCBI taxonomy): domain Eukaryota; kingdom Viridiplantae; phylum Streptophyta; class Pinopsida; order Pinales; family Pinaceae; genus Pinus; species Pinus taeda. The sequence continues at coordinate 364,438 of APFE030815032.1, read as the reverse complement.
CTATGATATGAATTATTCCAAGGAAGGATTCAAGAAAAGACCAATATATTTTGAGACAAGAATGAGTTTGCTATTAAGAATCTATTAAGTAGCAACATGGCTTAGTCCAGATCATTTGTTGCTCAAAGTAAATTTGTTGGAGGAAGGTTTTATGTCCAACAAATTTAATTTTCAATGAGATCTTCCAAATTTTCTTGAAACTGATCTCTAACCCAAGATCTTCCTTTATTTTCCAACTGATGCAAAGTTGTATAAAAATCTCTTCCAAAGATGTAATGAGAGCCAAAAATGGAATCCCCAAGAGCCAAAAAAGAATCCCAACATTCTTGTTTTTCTCAAAAATTATACTGACATATAGATATTAACAAAAGAGCATACTTGATTTGAGGGGGTATGAAGAAATCTAGTAGCCAACCAATGGGTGGATGATCGATGATCAAGCAATCTGAGCAATGATTGAGCCCATAGGGTGGACACACCACCTGAGGCTCCTCTTGAACTAACATAAAGAATACCAATACCATTACAAATCTTAAGTTGTTTTTGAAGGATCTCTTTATCCCCCATTTTTTTCTCCTATAGCACAAGAACAAGGGGATGCTCTTTCTTGATTAATGCCTTCACCACTCCCATTCTTCTTCCAACTCTAATCCCCTGCAATTATAAGAGATAACCTTAATTACTTACCACTTGTATGAGTTCCCCTTACTAAGGGGAAAAGTTTCCTCGTATTTTGGTGTTCCCATATCCTTTGAGTTTTTTGTCTAGAATTGATTGAGTACCCATTTCATTATTTCCGTTTTCTCTAATCTCACCTCTTTGTTAGTCTTTCAACTTACTATTCATTGGAGTCTCTCTAGTTCTTTTTCCTTCTGAGCTTTTGATTTCTCTTTCACTAACAATATATATTTTAAAAACTGTAATAATTAAACAAATAGAAGAAAGTTAAGCATTCCACATTTTCAATATTGTTTAACTTGTCATCACTATAATTCACTTCGACATTTTTTACCAAAATTTTAATTTAAAAAAAAAAAAATCAAAAAAATCAACACCCTCAAATACTCTTAGTAAAACTAAATTTTATAAACTTATATTTAACATTTACAATTGCATTAACATATAATTATTTTAGTAAAATTTGACCTTAAACCTATTAATTTCCATTCTTTTTATTTTATTAAAAAAAACAATTTGACTATACTAAATAAATAAATATGATTAACGGCTCCAAGTTTTTCAATTCAAACTTATATAAATTATTTTTTTTAACATTTATATATATATATATATATATATATAAAATTCATTCATTAAAACAATCAAACTGTTCTTAGTTTACTATAATATAATTAATTATAATTCTAAATCAAAAATATTTACCAATAATAATATAATAAATATTAATTTCACTATGATAGAGTTCAATTATACCTTTCTAATATTATAATATTAATTTACTATGGTATAATTTATTATAATAGAAGTATATGTTATAAGTTAATTATAATAAAAAATATTCTAAATTTTAAATCCATTTGAATATTAAAAAAACGAATTTGACTAATTAAAAATTACAATTCTTAATAAAATATAATTTAAATTTACCAATTTCCAAAAATAATTAATATAAAAATAAAATAAAAATGAAAGCGCATCTCATTTTCCAAAATCAAAGTGCATCTCATTTCTTCCATAAACAGAAATTCAAGTGGAAAAATTAAAATACGTAGTTGATGAGTTGGGGTTACAAAGTATTTGATGTTGGAGACTCCGTGTGTACGAAGTATTAAATACACAGGTTATATATATATTACCTGAACTCATTCAAAAACAACGCAATTCTTATTCTTCGGTTCACCAAAATCCGCCATATTTGTCCGCCCACGGTCGCCACAAGAGAATTATCAACATTCCTATGCCCACTCATTTGACAATTCAAAAAAGATAATCAATTCAACATACATTACGCTGACTTTTTATATGGATTTCAGTTCACTGTTCGCCTTTGACCATCTACTATCACATCAAATACTTTAATGCACAAATATATATATTTTTTTCATGCAAATCAAATCCGCCCTATTAAGAACTGTGGAAATTCAAAAGCATTACCATCGACTTTCAAATCTAATTAACCAACTATCACTCATTTTTCTTCATAACGCCGAGAGGGATATTTTTATTACAATATTTTTGGCATCGCCCTCTCTCTCTCTCTCTGATGAGAGCTTTAGCTGCCTCATTCTTTTATAATGATAATAGATATGCTTTACATGATGAGGCTTTATTCCGTCTTTTTTTCCTATTCTAAAAACATGAAAAGCCTCCTTATCCCCACATTCACTGCTTTTATGCCTAAAAGCACTCCTTATTTCCTATTTTTTATTTATTTACTTTGGATTCTTTTATAATGATAATAGATATGCTTTACATGATGAGGCTTTATTCCGTCTTTTTTTCCTATTCTAAAAACATGAAAAGCCTCCTTATCCCCACATTCACTGCTTTTATGCCTAAAAGCACTCCTTATTTCCTATTTTTTATTTATTTACTTTGGAAACATCACACTGACTTGTAACTTAGGAAAATAATTCTAGAATGCTTGACCACCTATGGCTATTATTTACAATAATTTTTCTTGGGCTGAATGCTCCCGCATCAGGATGGTGCTCCTCGTGAGCAACATATGAAGGAAGGTGAGGTGGTGATTAGGTTTTGGTGGCACCTATTTATAAAAGGAATTACAAAGGGAAAAACTATGTCATTATATCACTTGAACTCGAAGTTATGGGAAACGTTATGTGATTCGTGTCGTTAGTACCTAATAGAGGGCAAGGTTGTCATTGATGATGTAGATTTAGAGTTATAACAATTGTGGGAGGGTACTGATGTAGTTCGCATTCTAACGAAGGTCCAAGGTTAGGTCCAAGATATGGGTAACTCCAGGATTTGTGAGATGAGATATTTTAGATTGGTTGAAATGTATTGTACGATGAAAAGTTATGGTAGCTCAAGCCATAGTTTCTAAGCAGTTTGAGATTATGGAGCTTCAACAAAAAATCTTGATTTTTTGGGGTAAATTTGAGGCTTTTGTTAAGAAGATCTTTGGTATGCAAATATCAGTCAAACACATTGCAAAAGAAGTGAAAAATGCAAAGGAGAACATCAAATGGCTCCCAGGAAAATCCAATCATGATTCTAAAGGATTTGCTTCTGCCTTTGTCTAGTTTAGTTAGTACTTTGAGCTCTCAAAAGCTGATGCAGGAGCATCAAGCCCGTTTTCATTTGTAAATATAGAATAAAGAGGGGGTGTGGTAATTTTAGATATTTTGTTGTAAATATTCTTTTATTTAGAAAAAGAATATGAGTGAATAGTTAGAAAAAGAGTGAAGATAGGATTTCTATATTTTTTCCCGTCAAAATTAGGATAAAGATAGAGAATAAAGCTTCCAGCTTTATATCATTGTGAAAAAAAGGAAAAAATCATGCTTTTTCTAAGAGATAAGGTTGATCTATGTATCTATTATTATTATAAATAAAAGTGGCAGCAAGCTCTCAGCTCATCTGAGAGAGAGGGGAGGCGTGCTAGAAGCATTACTAATGAAAAGTCCTCTCGGTATTTGTAAGAATTTCATGGATTTCTGTTAGTGAAAATGCATGTATTTTATAATTTCATTTACTGTGTATGGAAAAGCTTGAACGCCTGTTTATCTCAGCTAGTATTTACTGTTTGCATGAAATTTAACTTTGTAATCACTGGATATGCCATCGTTTAATATCTGACAGCGCCGAGGCCAATCGAATGAGGGCTAGTAAACCTGCGTGTTTTATACGAGGATTGTGTCAATTGTTATATAAGTGTGTTAATATTATGACTGTGCGTGGATTTAATAATGGTTATATAAGTGTACCGAGAAGCTGCTGTAAGACGCTTTTCCCTTCTCAACTATTTCCTTATCCGGAGCAGGGGTTCCATTAATAGTTTTTAAATGTTTAAATGAGGATGTGTACAGCGAGAGAAGCTATGGGAAAGATTCCATTGTGATTGTTGAGCGTATATTTACACATATATAAACCTGTGATTCATACGGAGGGTGCATCCAATTGCAGGCGATTGTCAAGAGTGAAGGAAAGATAAAATTTCATATGTCTTTCGGTTTCAATCTCATATGAAATTGCCGCGGAAATGTTTATGGTTATTTATGAATTTCATAACTCTCTGACTTGCAAGAATTTCCAGCATGAAGGTTGAGCATTGATAAGTTGTGAGCAAGGCGGCAGCAGTAGCAATCGCAGTTTAAGTTATATACGGTGTGCATGTAGAGTTTGCTGAGCGGCCACCCATGTATACATATTGTGGTATTATTTAATCCGTTGTGTGTATCTGTATATGCGCTGATTTATATATGGCTGCGGTTGTTTTGTTTAAGTCTTTCAGGTATATATATATGTTCAAGTCTTAAGATTCAAGTATTGAGGCTAAGGTTATGGCTGAATTAGCTAGCGCAGCGGAAGCATGGTGATTGTGTGAATGATCCTGGTTTGCAGGCTACGGCCAGCCTGTCATCAAGTGGTATCAGAGCCTGGCTCTGTTTTCATTGAAGAGTGATTTTTTTGTTTTGTTGAAGATCTGATATGCAGCATGCACAAGTGAACAGGATTGCAACAGTGGAAAGAAGACAAGATCAGGCAAGATCTTTAAGGTGAGATGAATTTTTGATTGAAAGTTTATCAATTGAAGTTTATGGTTGCAGAGAAGTGGCAGTGAACCTGAAGAATCCAATAAGGAATTGGATAGAGAGAACAACTGAAGTGTTCTCAGGAGAGAGTGGGAGATTGCAGAAGCCTAGAGGGAGCAAAGGTGTTGCTCAGGAAGAGGTTCCAGACGGAGCACCCGTGCTTACCAAAAGACTAAGTGAGGAGAGCTTAGTGAGGTAAGATTGCAGCTAGGAGGACTAGCTGTTGCAGAGGCTTGTTGCAAAGGAGCTCGTGAAGAAAGAACGAGAAGAAGATGACTACTAATAGTCATAGCAGTGGTTCAGGAAAAAGCCACAGTAGAGGACATAAGAAAGAGGATGCCAAGATAAATGGGACTCTAAATGATGATGTGATGCTTCAACAATGCTACAAGGAAATTGCACTGCTGGAATACTGGTTGGAGAATCCAGGATATGACAGGGAAGTTTTCATGAAGGATAGTCATGAAGTAGAGGATGGTAAGAAGGTGAGACTAGCTGACAGTCTCATGGTAGATACAAATCAACATGCTGAAATATTGCCAGAGAAAGCTAAGGAGAAAGCCAATGAAAATTTTTTGAGTCCGGAAAAAGACTTGAAGCTACAAAGAGAAAAGTTGGTGACTGGATCGACAAATAAGACCAGTGGGTCTTGTGATTTTAATGCTAACAATTTGATTGTGTTTACAGGTGATGAGCCAAAGGATGTTGCAGAGGGACAGGAAGCTTGGGAGGCAGCAACATCTATGACGGCAGCGAAAGCAACATCTATGGCGGCAGCTGAATTAACAAAAATTGGGAACAGCAACAGCAAGTTGGACATAGAAATTGAAGAAATATGGCAGCTGATGATGCAGCAATCAAATTGGAGGAAAATAGAAATAGCAACAAGCAAGATCAATCAGAACTTGAACTTGATTGACAGAAAGAAGAAGATGGAGGAAAGGACAACAGAAATGCAGCGGCAGCAAAGGAATAAAGCATTTGGACGATTGCAGAACAAAGTATGGGATCCAGGCACATGATCAGGAGATCATGATAATTTTTAAGGTTGAGTGTATGATGCAGGAGCATCAAGCCCGTTTTCATTTGTAAATATAGAATAAAGAGGGGGTGTGGTAATTTTAGATATTTTGTTGTAAATATTCTTTTATTTAGAAAAAGAATATGAGTGAATAGTTAGAAAAAGAGTGAAGATAGGATTTCTATATGTTTTCCCGTCAAAATTAGGATAAAGATAGAGAATAAAGCTTCCAGCTTTATATCATTGTGAAAAAAAGGAAAAAATCATGCTTTTTCTAAGAGATAAGGCTGATCTATGTATCTATTATTATTATAAATAAAAGTGGCAGCAAGCTCTCAGCTCATCTGAGAGAGAGGGGAGGCGTGCCAGAAGCATTACTAATGAAAAGTCCTCTCGGTATTTGTAAGAATTTCATGGATTTCTGTTAGTGAAAATGCATGTATTTTATAATTTCATTTACTGTGTATGGAAAAGCTTGAACGCCTGTTTATCTCAACTGGTATTTACTGTTTGCATGAAATTTAACTTTGTAATCGCTGGATATGCCATCATTTAATATCTGACAGCGCTGAGGCCAATCGAATGAGGGCTAGTAAACCTGCGTGTTTTATACGAGGATTATGTCAATTGTTATATAAGTGTGTTAATCTTATGACTGTGCGCGGATTTAATAATGGTTATATAAGTGTACCGAGAAGCTGTTGTAAGACGCTTTTCCCTTCTCAACTATTTCCTTATCCGGAGCGGGGGTTCCATTAATAGTTTTTAAATGTTTAAATGAGGATGTGTACGGCGAGAGAAGCTGTGGGAAAGATTCCATTGTGATCGCTGAGCGTATATTTACACATATATAAACCTGTGATTCATACGGAGGGCGCATCCAATTGCAGGCGATTGTCAAGCGTGAAGGAAAGATAAAATTTCATATGTCTTTCAGTTTCAATCTCATATGAAATTGCCGTGGAAATGTTTATGGTTATTTATGAATTTCATAACTCTCTGACTTGCAAGAATTTCTAGCATGAAGGTTGAGCATTAATAAGTTGTGAGCAAGGCGGCAGCAGTAGCAATCGCAGTTTAAGTTATATACGGTGTGCATGTAGAGTTCGCTGAGCGGCCACCCATGTATACATATTGTGGTATTATTTAATCCGATGTGCGTATCTGTATATGCGCTGATTTATATGTGGTTGCGGTTGTTTTGTTTAAGTCTTTCAGGTATATATATATGTTCAAGTCTTAAGATTAAAGTATTGAGGCTAAGGTTATGGCTGAATTAGCTGGCGCAGCGGAAGCATGGTGATTGTGTGAATGATCCTGGTTTGCAGGCTACAGCCAGCCTGTCATCAAAAGCCTAGTCACTAGAAGGACGAGGTAACTCGAAGACCCCCCTTGGAGTAAAAACTCTCTTCTATATATTTTTAGCTTCTTTTTGTTTGGACTTATATGAATTTTATGACTACTGTCCATGGTAATAGGTTTGGCACAACTCTAGGTGGTAGCATAAAAGTTACAATCTTATTTTGAATCATGTCTATTGCTAGTTTTTGCCATTGTTATTGACAATATACTCTTTTGGACTTTTAGAAAAGTTTTGTTTCTCTATGTTGTGCCCTTGTAGACTTTGTGAATTTTGTATATTTTGCATTTTAAAGTGAAATGGAAGACATCTATATATATATATATATATATATAATATATAGTAGACTTTGTGAATTTTGTGTATTTTGAATTTAAAGTGAAATAGGGGAGAGAGAGAGAGAGAGAGAGAGAGAGATATTTGTGAAAGTTTATATATGTATGTGTGTGTGAGTGAAATTTGAAGGATGATGATAATAATAATCTAATTTTAGGGTCATGGCCAAGCCAAACACCAATTTTGTATTTGCATTTTAAAGTGAAATAGGAGAGAGAGAGAGAGAGAGAGAGAGAGAGAGAGATTTGTGAAAGTTTATATATCTATGTGTGTGTGAGTGAAATTTGAAGGATGATGATAATAATAATCTAATTTTAGGGTCATGGCCAAGCCAAACACCAATTGGTGTATGAGATCTTCTTGTTTATGGAACAAGGGACCCCCTCTGGGCAAAGATTTGATTACTAAAGTTTATGAGGGTGTACATACTCCACTCCCATGCACACATGTTCTTAACCATTAAACTCTCATCTTCTCAATCATTCAAATTTAATTTAATTAACCAAAATGAGTTTCTATAATTATAACTTTATATATATGTTTATTTTTTATTAATTTTTAATTATTTATTTGAGTCAATAATATGTTTAGAAAATTATATAATAAAATAAATGTAAGAAGCTTAAAAGCTCTACCTTTTCAATATTTTTAGGTTTTTCATTCTATAATTTAATTAGGTAATTTTTATTTTAAAAAAAATTGTAAGCTTGACAGGACTACATCTTCAGCATGTCCAATATATCAAAATAATCTGGGCAGGGAATTGAACTAGTGACTTCACATCAAGGAGTGCCTTAAGAAAGCACTTGATCAACGTCTATCCAAGACCTTGTGGATAATCTTTATTAAAAAAATTTATTTTGAACTAATAAAATTATTATTTTTGAGTTGAGATGCACATTCTACATCCTAGTATGAGGTCATGTGTAATTCCTTTCGTGCTCAACCTCGAGTTGATGCATGTCCCTTCTAAAATATAAATAATATTATCTACATAAAGAAACAATGTCGACTATATTATAAAACAAAAATGAATATACATATTTGGTTAGTGTTGATAAAAGCATTATAAATCATCACTAATCTCACCCTCACTATGCTCACTATATTCGTTGTTGTTACAACCCAATATGAAGGAGATGTGTGTGTGTGTGTGTGTGTTCATTTTTTTTAAGAGATGGATAAGGGATTTGTATTAGTAAAGACTAGATTTTGGGCTAGAACCCTTACAATAGTTGACTGAAATTTGGCCATAAATATTTTCAATTGTCTATTCATTCAAAAAAACAACAAAGACAATTCCATTCTTACATGTACTAAAGACATTACAGCTGAAAACACGATAAAAAGTTTCAAGGATCAGACAGGAGTTGCATGGCAATGTAAAAATGTTTTAAGATGAGAGATGACCCAATGAAGACCTTTGATAATTCTACCATCAGCTATGTCCATTTCCAGGAAAATCATCTCCAAGGCCCTAGGGCCAATAGGTCCACTTCAAACAAGTTGTGAAATAATATTTTCCAAAGTTGTAACTCGAGCATTAAGAGAAAGAATCTCCTCTAATAACTGATTCATAGAATTCTTCATGTCACTGAGGTGATGCAGAAGCTTCACTTCCATAAGAAGCTGGAATGATTGGCATTGACTCGGACTTATGTAGGAATTCAAAAAAATACATAAATACCCATATACCCAGAGATGCAGTAGAAGTAAAACTTCATTTCATTAATATCAAAGAACTGAAATATGCTTATATACATAAATAAAAATAAACTAGCTCGAGTGATGGTAGCTTATCTCTGAGAAGAGATGTGGCGGCTACATGCCTCTGAACTATGTTACAATGAGGCTCAAGGGCCTATTTATTATTTCCCAACAAGGGAAAACCCTAAACAACCAAAACCCTAACCCTAGGGGATGGAATTCCAAGAGTTTGTTGGCCCCGTTGGGGTTGGTTGGGCAACCAACTTCTCGGGGTTGTAACTTGGTCATATTACCTTTGTTTGGTGCGTAAGATACCTTGTTGGAAATATCTCTCTGAGTACTACAGGAAGTGTGGAAACTACATTTGTGGGCCTATTTTGGACCTCAAAAAACATCATTTATTGGGTCAAAACTGCTCTCGAAGTTCGGGACCCAAAACACTACTAAAAATAGTAAATGTTGTAATAAATAAGGAAATGGATGAAACCAAGTGGAGGTATAGGTGGAATAGTTAGGTGGACACCAATATTCACCTAGATTAGTCCTCTCTCCTTAGGAAACAATGGTCCCCATTGTGTACAGAGCCTCCATGAGGTGAGGAGATTTCTATTGAACTTGGTCGTTGGTGAATCACTTGCCCTAGTGAAGGAGTTGATCTGCTTTGACAAGTTGAAATAGTTGGATCCTCTATTGGCGAGTGTTCTTGATATGTGTTTCCATGATCTAATCAGTTGTGACTTGTTCCATGTAATCTGGGTTAAGCTCTATTGGTGTGAGTTGTTCTGTAATGTCGAATGTGTCCAACAATGGTGGAAAGTATGATCGAAGGCGATCTACATTGACCATTAGGTGCAGACCAAGGAACAATGGAATGCTGAGCTTGAAGGCATTTCCCTTACAGCCTTGGTGATGGTGTATCACCCATATCAGAGCAGGTGAAGCTTTCGGTGGGGTCCAATGAGGCACTCCTTGTATAAATGTAGCCAAACTTTGTCACCTACCTGGAACTTGTGCGACACTTGATGTTGATCATGACGTTGATTGTACTTAGTATTGGATTTCTCCAATATATCATGGACCTGCTAGGGGATGTGTTGAATGTGCTCAATGAAGTTGTTAGCCTTGTTAGTTTCGAACTGGACGTGAGCGGAATCTGCCTAAGTAGTTGCAAATGGTATGACCACATCAATGGGACATAGTGGTTGAAATCCCAACCCTACCTGAAAGGTGTTGTGGCTCGTTGAGCTATGGAGAGATATGTTGTAGTTGTGTTGGACATAGGGAAAGCTTTCATCCCATGTGTGTGAGTGCTTCAAGTTGTACATGCACAAAATGTGTACAATCATCCTCTTGATGACCTATGTTTTTCCATCAGTTTTGGGGTGGAAATTCGTGGACTTAGTAAGTCTGGTATCCAGCATCGACCAAAGACTTCACTAAAATGAACTTAGGAATATTCTATCCTGGTCTAAGATAATGGACTGTGGGATCACAAAGTGTACCCACAATCACTCAAAGAAGAGCTTAGAAGTGACCTCTGTTGTGATACTCTTCTTTCAGGCCACCATAATGGCCATCTTAGAGAATCTATCAATGACCACGAAAACGCAGTCATTGTTGTGCTTAGTAGAAGGAAGGCCTGACATGTAATCCGTGGAGATGAATTCCCAAGGTCAACTAGGAGTAGGTAGAGGGGTATACAGCATATCAGTACGTCGTGTCAAGCGAGGAGATGTCCAAGAAATACCTCTCATCCTGGATGTACTTGTGTAGGCAGTCGCAGTACTTGAGTACCAAATGTCACTCAGGATCCTTGATTTAGCTTCATGTGAAGGGTATGGCAAACATTTGTGAACTTCGGCACATCTTGGTCCCTTCCATGTCATAGTGTGGTCGAATTTATGTATTTATCTTCATAGCTCTCAACAGGGTAATATTGTTCCTTGATGGCATCTCGGAAAGAATTCCAAGTGGGTGTGGTAGAAAATAGTGAGGATTCTATTGGGTACAATTTTTGAGCATATTTTAGACACCTCTTTCCCCATTTTTAACCATTTTCTCTTTAAAATTGAAAACTTTATGTCTTAATCATCACTTTCCCTAGTTACAATTTGACATGTTATTTTGCATTTTTGTTGAATATTGAATGAAGTGATGTCTTTTTTACGGCTACCTAGGGTAAGTGTGGAAGAAGTTTTCTAGTTATTTTCCTTTCAGGTGTTGCCTATGAACTCAAGGCCAAAGGACAGACAACTGTGTTGTTACTCACAGTTATACTCTGAAGATTTGTTGTTACAGTTTTGTTGTTACACCTCAAGTTGTTGTTACACTGTGAGATGTTGTCACACTACAATTGTCAAAGGTTGTGGGTACTATTCCATTAGACAATTGTCTAGGAGCATGAATTATATGTGGGCAGTCAAAGTATTTGAGCGGTTATGATTCTAGAGGATGGTGTAGCTTGAATTGGCCTTGTATTTAGAAACACTTTGTAACAATTTCTATTTTTCTTTTAATATTGATCAGCATGAGAATCATAAGATTCTTGTGACTGATATGTTCCCTATTTTTGGGCATGTAAACTTTAGAAAAGGGTTCAGTTCTATGAAAGGGAACATGCAACAAAAGGCAGTATCGACATTTGATCTTGTAATTCATAGTTATCTTTAATATAAAACATCTCTGGTGATGCTTTTATAGATTTGGTGTTGAGTTCCTAACTAGTTCTCATTCCATCCTTGTGCCCTGCTAGGGAGGAAGGGCCCTCCTCTTTAGCAGGGATTGCAGTAGTAGTAGTAGATTAATTATTATTATTTTTTCAAGTGCGGGTTTATTATTGTCGTTGTATAATTCGTAGAGCAGATTTACTTATGTTTTTCAGATTCATTATATGTTGTTACATAGGATTGGTTAGAACTATAATGTTTGATCGGCTAATACAGTTTCATTAATATTGTGTGTGGCACGCCTGTTTCTTGATAAAACATGAAGTGTGATGAGTAATTTCATTCTTGTAGAATGCTTTTTAATTTCTATGTGATTGTTTTAAGTTCTGCAATTGTGTTCAACAACATTTCTTAATTCTTTTATTTCTTTCTTTGGTTGTTATGTATCGGCATAGATCATGCAGACACCTTTGAAATAAAAAGAATTACCCTGGTTGACAATTAAATGGTTTCGGTTCAGTAAAATTAAACAATGATTAAACCGACACAACATTTTGGCATCGTTTCCGGGGAAGGCAGTTTATGATACAGCGAGCCAAGTTTGTTTTGCTAGTATAGTGTTTCTAGTGCACAGGTGTTGGGCAGTAAGATGAGAGGTATGAAGATGTGCATCGCTCTAACATACCTGAGCGAGCTCACCACTGTGATCATTACAACACTTAGGGTGTGTAAAAACTTTTTAATTTTCTTTAGAAGTGTTCTCAGTTTTACAGACGTTGGCTGGTAAGATGAGAGGTAAGAACCTACACCTCGCTCTAACATACCTAAGTGGGCTCACCACTGTAAAATCTGAAACACCTAGGGTGTGAGATAATTACACATAGGGTCCATGTGTAGAGTGTATGAGTAGAATAGATACCAAACACAGCCACTCTAATAAATCCACAGGAAAAACAGGTCATAGAAGGAACAAGAAGAGCGAAAATTTGGGGAGGAAAGCATTTATTCAGGAGCTAATTTCAAAAGTACAGAAAGAATAGTCAAACTCGTAGAAGGATATAAGAAAAATAGGGCCACAAAAAGTTGTTACCCCCATATTAAGGCTAGAATTATCTGGTTCCTCTGTCTTGGGACCTCATCATCGTCAAACTAGTATATATACTCTCAAAACCATAGACTCAATTCAAAAACAACGAGGAGACACTAATGGTTAGGACTTTAGGTTTGAGGGCCAAGGGGAAACTAGTGGGGAGCACCAAGGGCCTAAATCAAAAGAATATTCATCTACTTATCAATATCCAAGTTCAGGCAGCGTGGTGAAATAGCCAACACCAGAGTAACCTGAATTAGCATCTCAAGAGTCTTCACCCAGAGGACATTCACCTAGACAGTTTGAAGAATGAGACTCATCACAAAAAGAATTAGGAGAACCTAAAATGGGAGACAACAATAAAAATAACAAAATAGATGCCACTATTACCACCTTTGAGATAGGTGATATAAGGGTGAAGCTCCCATGAAAAGAGTTCATTTATCAACCCTTCCACCTTTTCAAGGAATAATTGTAGAAGAGCCTAACACCTTTTTATTTGAATTTTATTTCTTGTGCAAGAGCTATGATTATACTTTGGATGCTCAAAAGCTGAAATTGTTCCCTGCTACTCTAAAAGGAGAAACACTGAGATGGTTCATGGGACTAGGCTCTACTACCATTTGAACATGGGGTGACATGAATGCTATATTCCTATCAAAGTATCAAGACTATTATCGGACTAGGGACTTGAGGGAATAAATATTCAGAATGACACAGAAGGAGGAAGAAATCTTGGAGGATTATGTGGAACAATTCCATTATAACTTGTAGAGATCTAAACATAGTGATTTAGGTCGAGAAATCTTGAAGACTATATTCATAAGGGGAATGAAATATGACTGCCTCGATACACTGAATCTACTGGGGAAATGAGAGATATCTCAGCAATCATTCGATGAGATAATAAAGCTCTACCTAAGATGCTCAAGAGGGTCATCGTGAGGAAGAAGTATGGTACGGGATGCCTTTGTTAGGATATAGAAATCTACAAATGGAGGTGTGACCAAAGCCGAGATCGGAATTTTTTTTTTAAATCTTAAAACTGATATCCTTAGTACCTTATATGCTCAAATAACGACAACACAAGTGAAGAAAGCACGGGATGAAGCTGGTATAGCCTTAGTTGTATTCTACCCAAAATGCAAGGAGAAACACTCCTTGAGGGAATGCAGAGTTAACAGCATCAGCTTGTGCAACATTTGTGATCCAGAGAATTCTACAGACTATTGCCCGGAGCTTCCCAGACTGAAATAAATGCTTAAAGAGTCAAGTGAGGAAGTTCAGTCCTCCTATTTTATTGGATCCTAGAAACCGTGGCAACCACAACCCCCGAGTATGTCTCAAGGCTTTTCTTATTTTAATCCATGGAATAATATATATAATGCTCAGCAATTTCCTTGGAAGTATTCCACTCCTCCTCTAGCACAGTTTCCTTCACCTTGGAACCAATGGTCTCCCTCTCCACCTTTCCAATACCCACCATCTCAACCATATCCTTGGCCTCAAAATTCGAGAGGAAATTCCTTAGGTCTAGCCCCTCCTGCATTAACAATGTAACAACAATTACAGTTGCCATCTCTTCAAACACCTGTTGTTACACCTCCTATACAACCCCAATTACATGTGCAACATAATCCTAACCCAAATAATAAGGCAACCCAACATATAGAAGCCTCGACTACTTTCCAGACTTACAATATTACTCATGTCGGATGTAATGAAATTCATCTTTGATCAGTGAAAGTGATTAATCCAAAAAAATCCCTTGTTATTACCAAAGAAGAGTGTGAGTCACCCAGACAAGATACCATGGATCTTGAAGATGTTGTCACACCTGTTATCACTCAGGTTGTCCCTAAGCTCCTGAAGGGATATGGCCGAGTTAACCACAAACCAATCTTTGGATTGCAGGTTCTAGCCCACCTGTAATCAGAGAGGGCTCTCTCTTAATGATTTAGCTTTGTTGATGATGATTTTAGGCTAGTTATTGGATTCAATGGGTTTTGTTTATATTTGGATGGTGTTTGGACGGAAGGAGTATGCTTTCAGACAGAGAGGCATGCATAGAGTGATAAGTTTCAAAACCATTGGGCATGGATTCAAGGAGTAGGACTGCAGGTATGCTTTCTTGATCACAAGAGGAACATGGAGCGAGGTAGCTGCACATGAAACAACCTTCAAGCTAAAGAGATGGAGTGAAATGTAAGGAATGAGAGGCGATTAAGAATCTCTCAATCAGCGTAACATAGGTAAGGAAAATGATCTCTATCTAGGGGCAGTTAAGAATCCCTGGATAACTGTCATACATGGTGAATTAGGTAAAATATGAGCCATGTGGAATTCATATTTATGCCTAAAACAGATGAAAAACATAAAGAAACAACAGAAATTGAGCATAGAGTGCAATTAAACAAGTTCTAAGCTAATC
>APFE030815032.1:307345-332934 GCA_000404065.3 Pinus taeda | reverse complement strand
CTCTATATTCTAAAACAGGAAATTGAAACCTAGGGAGACCAAGATTAAACTGTTTGGACCTCCCTTTAACTAAAAATTCTTCAACAATGGAATAGTACATCAAAATTGGAACACAGTAGTGGCACTTGAACTCACACCTTCTCATGGCATCCTTCTTTGGCTTCTATAGCAAATATGGAACATTGCAGCATGCAAAGAATGACATATTTGGCATGTAAAAATGTCAATCATGAAAGATGAGTAACCTGTTGCAGCAGGAGGCTAACAACACCTATAAAAACCAACTTGGAAAGGACAGTTACACCTGTAACAAAAAATTTGAATAAAGTTGATACACCAGTAACAGTCAATTCAGCTATGATAACTAAGGATCCTCCATATCCACAAAGACTAGCTGAAACTGGGATGATTCCACAACCTGAATCTGAGTTTCTTAAGGAGTTAAAAAATCTACACATATGGATTCCTTTACTACAAGCCATTAAATATGTGCCTATCTATACAAAAATAGTAAGAGATACCTGTGTTAAAAAACCTAGAAGGAAGCCTAAGGACCCTGTTACTATTCATGTGATGGGAAATTTGTCAGAATTGTTGACTGATCAACCTCTCTTAACTAAATATAATGATCCAGGGAATCCTATAGTCACTTTTTACATTGATGACAAGCCCATTACCAATACATTGATTGATTTGGGGGTGGAAATCAATGTAATGACCAAGGATCTCTTTACCACTTTGGGATTACATGGAATAAGAAAAATACCTACGTGTTAGAATTAGCAGACAAGTCATGTGTTAAACCTAAACGAGTGTTAGAAGACGTAGTGATCACAATGGATTCTTGGAAATATCCAGCAGACTTCCTCATTTACAAACTAAATCAAACCTCAGGGGAATCCCTTCATTCTAGGAAGGCATTGGTTATTTACCGTAGATGCATTCATAGGATGTAGGTCTGGGTCTATGATAATTTCATATGGACAAACCACAAAGAACTTTAGCCTCTACCTCCCAGTGAAACCAAGTATGGATTTGGGAAACCCCTTATGGGATGGATTCAAACCCGAGTCAAATTACTCCCAACCACTTCTTACCCTCGGAAAAGCCTAATACTTTAAAGATGAGACAAAATATGATATTAAATAGCTTTATTAGCTATCCACTTTCTATTACTTTTATTGAGGACTCGGGGTAGGAAGATGTTATGGAACACCTGAGCTTTGAATAGATGAAGACCACTCTGAATATTAACAACAGTATAATTTAAATAGAACCAGGTAAATATCTAAATGCCAATCCAAACATGACTAATGAACAAAACAAAATGTTGTTACAGAGTGATCAGGTGCTCAGAATTATGCTCAAAAATCAAAGTGTTAGAATCTTTTCAAACTCAATTTCATATTGAAGAGCTCATCATTTTGAATCCAATGGTGTGAATGAAACTCAAATCTAAGTTCGTATGTAGAATATAGAGCAAGTCAAAGTTCAAGTTTGAATTGTCTATGTGGCAGGATTGGATGACAAGGAAAGGGTCCCAGCAAATGGGGAAGTGCCAAGCAGAAAGTTGCCACTCGGTCCCGCATATCGCATATCGAAAAAAATAGGTGTAGGTTAAGAATCGGCCCATGCAAATCGCACAGAAACTTTGTTGTTATTATTTGCTACCACTTATAAAGTGTCAATTGTGATAGACTATCGAACGAGGGATTTTATGTGTTGTACTTTAGTGTCCCCGCAGCCGATTATCGATTGTGATGAGAACTCCAGATGTGGGAACTTTATATGACACAGTTTAATACCCTGACAGGTCCGCAATACCGTTGATATTATCATAGTGTGTCGTCATGTTGAACTTCGTCAATTTCAATGAGCGAGAGGTTCCGGACGAGGGAATTTTATATGTTGCAATTAATTATCCCGCCAGGTCTACAATACCAAATCGCAATGTTTTGCTATCTTAAGATCCTGCAACACTTGCTGGTTGCGATTGCGATAAGGCTGACATAATATAGCCCATCGAACAGTGAATTCCTCACTCTATTAGTGGATTTTGCAGCGGAAATGGGGTTTTTCGTCGGTTTTAGAGCATTTTGTGGAACAAATAGTGGAATAATTGAAGTCAGAACTTCTTCTGTTCTTATCCAAATTGGATGCAAGAAGAGACTAGATAGCAATTTTTTAGTATTTTGAACTCATTGAGACAGGTTTCAGAGGCATTTGAGCATTGTAAACACACTTTTGTTGTAATTTGAGCATAATAGAGACGCCCAAACCATTGGAAACTAGACCAAGGAGACGTGGCCCAGAAAGGGTGAACTCCTTTATCATGTGTTTGTTGTGTGATGTATTTTGATGTTCTTTGTTGTTATTTTGCTCATGTTCAACATATATTTTGGTGTTAAATTGTTTATAACAATTACATAAGAAACTCTCATGGGAATCAGTTAATTAAGCAAAATTATTGAATCCTTAAGAAAATGATAAGCATCTTGGGTTTTATTCTGAATGGGGAATTAGCACAACATTACTAATCTACTCCATTTTAGATCAAGTTGGTATAAGAGCTTGGTTTTTTCTTAATAGATTTTCTTTGTGAAAGAAGAATTTAATTGTTTGCAAGTTTATGTCATGCTTACAAGGTTAAAACTCAAAAGAGGAGAAGGAAAGCTGGTTGAAAGCCCTATAGTTGGCTCAAGGGGAAGAAGAGCAAGGTTTCCAAAGTCTTCTACACCAGTACATCCTCAAGTTGTAAAAGTTGCACTTGAGTCTCCAGAGATCATGTCTCATGAAGGAGAACCTATCATGACAGAAGATGAGAAGACCTTCAGAAATGATTTCTTTGAGATGACAGAGATGGTTAAGGCCCTCTATGAAGAGAGGAATAGCACGTTGCAAGGAGAAAGTTCCAAGCCTCCCAATGGAGAAGGATCTTCGGGAGGAGGTAATGGAAAAGAAGATAAATGAAAAGGAGGTAATGGGAATGGAGGCACACCTCCACCATCTCCACCATCTTCTTCATCTTCTTCTTCAAAATCATCTTCACCCTCTTCCACTAATACCACTACTACTCATACTCATCATCATTCTTCAAAAGGAACTAGTAAATCACCTTTTCTAAAGCTTGATGTTAAATTCAAGTTGCCTATGTACAATGGTGAAGTGAATGCAGAGAAGTTGGATAATTAATTTTGTCAGTTGGAAGTGTATTATAGAATTCAGAACGTTCAAGAGAATGATATCAAAATTCAGTTGACTTCATTGAGAATGGAGGGTGCAGCACTTGTATGGTGGGAATCAAGGACTCAAGATGAGATCAAAAAACATGGTAAGATATCTATTTCTTTGAATGATTTCATCGTTGCTATAAAAAGACAGTTCTACCCTTTAGCTCATATGAAAAAATCTATCATGAATTGGAAAAATTTCAGATAGTTAAAAGGTCAAAATGTGCAAGAGTATACTCAAGAGCTTAGGCAAAGAGCTCTTATGCTAGGAGTAGACTTACAGCCACAAGATACTTTGTTGAAATACATAGGAGGATTGCATAGCTATCTTTGACATACCATTCTTATGTTTAGTCCCACGAATCTTGATGAGGTCTATGTTCAAGCTACTCACCTTGAAGCAAGAGGGGAAAATGTACAAGAAGAAGGTAAGAAGAAGCCATTTCACAGTGGTGAAAAAGGGAAGAAATTTAAAGGAAAGCAGAAGAAAAATTCTTATGTTAAGAAAGAAGGGGAGAAACCTGTGTGCAAGAATTGTTCCAAAGAGGGCCATGATGAAGCGCATTTTTGGAAGCTTCACCCAAAATTAAGACCGAAGAAATTAAAAATAAAGGGAAACAGAGGACAAGCGATGTTGAAAAACAAGACTTGGGTTCTAACTCAGGAGATGAAACCAAGATTGCAGCCACAGTCACTAAGGGAAAACCCGTGGCAAAAGAAAACAAAGAGGAAGCCATGGAAAGTACCAGTGCAGCAAATAACTCCAATAAAGCTTCAAATGAGTAAAATAGATTGAGTTGTTCCATATCAGAGTTGTTTCCAAACACACCAAGATTGATACATTGTTTGATAGTGGATCTCAAGCATATTTAATTTCTACATACTTGGTCAAGAAGTTGAATCTGGAAACCATGCCTCATCGTAAATCGTATCCATTGGGTTGGATAACCAAGTATGCCAATTTGCAAGTCACATGAAAATGTGTTTTAAGGTTTTCAATCATTCCCAATTTCATTGATGAAGCTGAATTAGATGTTGTGCCATTGGATATTTATGGGATTGTGTTGGGAAGCCCGTATTTGTATGACAGGAAAGTTGTTTTCCATAGATTTGAGAATAAACATCATTTGTTCAAAGATGTCGAGGATTATATTGTGAGAGCTTATCATATAAATCTTAGTCTGTCTTTAGCAAGTGCAAGGGAAATGAAGCGACTGCCTAATTCTAGCAAGAGACTCATGCTCCTTATGATGAAGCAGAAGAATGACTCAGAGCAGGAATCCTTTGCGGGTTGTGACGTGAAGATGAAAGCTAAATTGGTTGATGTGTTCAATCAATATGGAGACATGTTTCAAGAACCAAAAGGATTGCCACCAAAAAGAGGAATTCAACACGAAATTCAGCTACATCAGGATTGTCCACTCCCAAACATCGATATGTATTGAATGTCAATTCTGGAAATTTTAAAAATTAAGAAACAAGTCTAGGAATTGTTGGATAAAGGTGTAATTCGTCCATCAACTTCACCATGTGGTTCACCAATTGTATTGGTAACAAAAAAAGATGGAACATGGTGCATGTGTGTAAATTATTGAGCTTTGAATAAGATTACAATAAGGAATCGATACCCACTGCCCATAATAGATGATTTACTAGATCAGTTGAAAAATGGAAAATATTTCTCTAAATTAGAATTGAGAAGTGGATATAATCAAGTAAGAATAGTTGAGGAGGATATTTGGAAGGCTGATTTTAAAACCAAACAGGGATTGTTTAAGTGGTTGGTTATGCCTTTGGGCCTTTGTAATGCTCCAGCTACATTCATGAGAGTTATGAATGATGTTTTAAAATCATTTCTCGATGAGTTTGTAATTGTCTATTTAGATGATATTTTGATATTCAGCAAATCATGAGAAGAGCATGTCAAGCATCTAAGGAAAGTTTTGGATATCATGAGAAAAGAACAGTTATTTCTGAAGATGTCTAAATGTAAATTCGGTAAAACTTCCTTCATGTATTTGGGCCACATAGTTGGAGGAGGCGAGCTGAAGATTGAGCCCTCTAAAGTTTTGGTCATTGTGAATTAGCCAATACCCAAATCAGTCACAGAAGTAAGTATTTTTCTAGGAGAAATGCAGTACTGGAGGAAGTTTATTGCTAACTTCTCCTCCATAGCAGCTCCACTGCATGCTTTGCCAATGTGAAGGTTGTCTTCCAGTGGGGAGGAAAACAACAAAAATCATTTGATGCTTTAAAACAAAAGATCAATTCAGCCCCAGTTTTAGCATTACTAGATTTGAAACAACCATTTGAAATACAAATAGATGCAAGTGACTATGCCATGGGTGCAATTCTTTTACAGCATGGTAAGCCCATTGCATTTCATTCTTAGATTTTTAATGGTGTTGTTATTAGTTGTCCTACATATGATAAAGAGCTTTATGCATTGGTACAAAATGTGAAGAAATGGAAGCATTGCTTGATAGGAAAAGAAACCATTATTCACACTGATCATCAGTCTCTACAATATCTTCAATCTCAAACTAAATTGCAGCAGTCAAGGCACTTTCATTGGATGGGATTTTTACATCAATTCCACTTGCTAATCAAGTACAAGAAAGGTATTCATAACAAAGTTATTCATAACAGAGTTGTTGATTTGCTTTCTAGACCAGCTATTAATGTAGCCATTTTACTCTAGAATCATTCTGTTATGCCTGAAAGTTTTGTTGAACAATACACACAGGATGCTGACTTTCAAGAGGTATATTTATACTTGAGACAAGGCCACCAAGTTGAGGAATTAGACTACGATGTACATGATAATCTGTTGTATCATTTGGGAAAACTTTTTGTTCCATGGGGAGAGAGAGTAAATGTCATAAGGGAAGTGTACACTTCTCTTATTGTTGGACATTTTGGTGTAAGTAAAATAGTGGAAAATATTCAGAGGTATTTGTATTGCCCTCGTATGCTTGAAAGTGTGTCACGTTTTATCAGAGGTTGTGTTGGTGTCCAGGTATGAACAAATTATTCAATCCTGTTTCCTACATTAATTCATCAATCTGAGTGCATACACCTTTCGAGGTAACAAACAAGGTATATGCAAGATAAAGGTTACAATCTTACATTGACCAAGGGTTCGTGACTAAGAAATTAAAGCATCGTTGTAACAGTAATGGAAATTAAATTGCAGAAAGAAAAGCATTCACAACAGTCTATGGAAATCTGTAACAACAATAAAGAAAATACAACAAGTAAAACAATATACATAAAAAGGACACACACATAGCACCTGATCAGAAGAGTGGGCCCAACTTCCTATTCAAGGCTGTGCTTAACTCACATATTGAGAAAAATATCAGAAGGCTAGAATTTTCATTAACAAGAGTTCCACTGTTACAAGGCTCAATTCTTATATCAACTAGCTCTCCTCTCTCTCTGAAATGTGTCTTTTAAATATTCAAACATCCAAAGGAAACTTTTTTTTTTCCCGCTGAAAAAAGACCACAACCTTTATATTGAGATAAAAAAGGGGAGTTTCCCAAACATTACAGCCACACTGAAGGCACAAGAAAAATAAGTAACAGCTCAACAAAAACTGGAGCTTTTCTGCTTCTAGATGAAACCATATGATATCGCCTCCCTGACGGAGGTATTTTCGCCACGCAGGGCAGAGAAAGAAGTAGCATTTGCTGGGGTCTCCTTCGTTGAAGGAAAACAACCCCTCATATACAATTTTTTTTTTTTTTTTTTTTTTTTTTAAATACATAAGTTATTTGCTGATTAGTATATAAAAGTCTGATAGTTTCTGGAAACATAATAGAAACTAGTGGTAAAAAAATATATATATAGAGAAAAAATAAACATAGTTTTAAAGCCGCGATACAACTGTCAAAAATGGTAATGAAAACAGGAACTCAAAAAGGCTGTGAGTATGGAGGCAGGCCTGATCTATAAATCTGCCCCTGTATGTTTTCTTCTACTATCCAGCAGCCCAAAGCCTGTTGTAGACCTGCCTTAGATAACTAGTCTGCCTCCTCGTTCCTGTCCCTGTAAATATGGCATAGTAAAAACCTGTTAAAGAAAGTCTTTAGAGATATGATTTCATCAACAATAGTCTTCAGAATCTGATTTTGACAAGAAGATTTCCCGTTGATCCAGTTAATAACGTTTAGTGAGTCTCCGAATATCTGAATAGTTTTTATATTTCTGTGATGAAGCCAACAAAGAAGAAAACGCAAGGCCGAGAGCTCTGCAAAGTTGTTTGTGCCGGAACCCAACCCAACAGAAGCTTTTAATGAATGTTCCGGGTTGATGAAAATACAAATGCCTGCACCAGCCTTGTTGTTTTGTGAAGCCCCATCAAAATACCCAACAGGGATGCCCTCCTGAATCATGTTAGAAATTTGATTTGTTTTGGTTACTTTATCCTCTGGGGGAGGCAATGCATTGTAAATGGCAATGATATTAATGGCTGTGACTGATGGAGGAATGTCCTTGTCTTGGAAAAGACTCTTGTTTCTAGACAGCCAGACACCCCAAACGAAGATCAGGGGCAGATTCCTCATATTCCCCTCCGGATAAGAATGCCACCATTTCGACCAAGATACCTCCAATGAATCAGGCCCCCACTGAGCATTGGTCTTGAGAAGAAGCATGACCTCCTCCCATATCTTCCTTGTGAAAGGACAAGAAATGAAAAGATGGAAGATAGTTTCTTCATTTAATTTGCATAGTGGGCATCGTCCAGGGCCAGCTAAGAATCTAGCTTGAAGAGTATCCCAAGTAGGAACCTTCTTTTTCATAATGCACCAAAAAAAGAGCCTCGCCTTGGTAGGACATTTGAGTTTCCATATATCTTTGGCCCACCAATCCGGGCGACCCCAGCCTTTCTTACCCATAAGGAAGGTGTATCCATCTTTTGGGGAATACTCCTCAGATTTACTTTGTGCCCACATCAAACAGTCTGGTTCATCTTTAATCCTGACATTGGATCTTTGAAGCTCCTTGATGAAGCCCTCCCATTCGTTTTTCCATCTTGCATTTAACTCTAAATCTACCTCAGTTTTCCAAGCCTGACCCCAGATAGTAGACTGTCCAACTCTTTCCACCTGGTTTAATGTCAGAATACCTTTCGTGTCGAGGTGTCTAAGAAGTCCTGGAGATAAAGCAAAAGCATCATTGCATCCAACCCATGGATCTCTGCCAATCCTGATCTGTTTACCATCTCCCACTTTCCAGGCCAGGCCTTGTTCAATAACTGAGAAAGCCTCCACCGTAGCCTTCCAAATTGCTGAAGAATTTTTTGCCTTCTTTTTTTGACTCCGAATCCATTCATCTATGGGTATAGGGTCAATGTACTTTCTTTTGACCACTCTAGTCCACAGGTTTTCCATTGAAATAAGACGCCATCCAGATTTGGCAGCTAAGGAGATGTTGAAATCAGGGGATCTTTTTATTCCCCAACCACCCCATTCTTTTGGTCTAGCCACTTTGTCCCAAGCTACCCAGGGCAAGCCCGAAGATTCCTTTGACCCCGACCATAGGAATCTACAGCAGATTCTACGAATTTTCTCCATCACACCTTTTGGGATCCAAGTCAGAGCAGCCCAGTAAACTGGGATTGCTGACAAGACAGATTTGATCAGGGTCAATCTGCCAGCTCTGGACAGCCATCTGAAGCTCCAATGGGAGACTCTGGATTCAATCTTTACAATTAACCAGTTCCAATCCACTTTTCTGTACACAGCAGGCTTTAGCCAGAAACCCAAGTATTTGAAAGGATCCTCCAAAGATTGGGAGGGAAAAGGAAATAAATTTGACATTCTATCTCTTTCTCTTCTTTCAAAATCTGCAAAACAGACTTGTGATTTTCCAGTGTTTATTTGCATACCAGTGGCTTTTAGAAATAGATCAAAAATACATTTAAACTCCTTTAATTCATTTTGGCTACCATTTGTAAAAATCAGGATATCATCAACAAAGAGAAGGTGTGTGATGTATAGATTAATTGCAACCTCAATACCTTTAACCTTTTCCTCACTTCTAGCTTTGTGAATCAATCTACTTAATCCTTCCGCCACAAGGAGGAACAAAAGAGGAGATAAAGGGAACCCTTGTCTGAGACCTCTCTGGCTGTTAAAGAAAGAAGAGGCAGCACCATTGACCAAAACAGCAAAGCTGACATTTGTGATGCATCCCATGATCCAGCTGACAAATGGATAGCTGAATCCAATGTGGGTTAACAACATCCTTAGATAAAGCCAGCTTATCCGATCATAAGCTTTGGAAAGGTCAATTTTTAAAACAGCACCCTTCTTTTTCTTCACTTTTATACTATGGGTAACCTCCTGGGCTACCCCAATGGCTTCATGTATCTATCTTCCGTTCAGAAAACCAAATTGTTCCATTGAAATATTTCTTGATAAGATCGGTGCAATTCTGAGGGCAATGACTTTTGAAATAATCTTGTAAATGCAATTACACAAGGAAATAGGCCTAAAGTCTTCAAAACTTTCCGGATCATCCTTCTTTGGGATAAGAGCAATAAAAGTTGAGTTAAAGGGTCTATATATTACCCTTTTCTGCCTTGACTCTTCAATGACTTCTGTTATCTCTGCTCCAATTTGTTCAAAAAAGTGGAGGAATAGTTCTATAGTCCAGCCATCAGGGCCAGGGCTTTTATCCTTACCCATAAGTTTCATGGCCGCTTCAACCTCCTCCTTGGTGATTGGAATTAAGAGGTCTTCTGCTTCATCTTCCTCGACAAATCTAGGAAAACTATGCACAGTTCTGAAGACTTCAGCAATAGTTGCCTCTCTCTGATCTGTAAAAATGTTTTGAAAATGTCTTTTACCCAGCCCAGAGAGCTCGAGAAAGGAGCTGACTTCTCTCCCTTCTTCATCTTTTAGACTCCAAATAGTGTTTGCTGACTTACTACCTTTCGCAAAATTATGGAAAAATTTTGTGTTTTCATCCCCCGCTTTTAACCAGATTGCCCTACTTTTAATCCTCCATTATTCTTCCTTTTCCAACAGAATTTTATTTTGTTGTTTCTCCAAAAGGAGGATTCTGTCCTTTGAGGCTTGTGAGGAGTATCCATCTGTCTCCATACTTTCCATATGTTTCAGCTCCTCTCTTATTCTGGACATCTCCTCGTATTGTTTCATTTTTTATCCTTTTCCCAGGATATGGTGGCTTTCTTAAGTCTTTTCAAGTTCTCCATAAACAAAAAACTTTTGTCCACCCCGATATTTTGCCCCTGGTGTATCCAAGTATCGTTAAACACCTTACAGAAAGTAGGATCTTGAAGCCAAGCTGGGTTGAACTTAAAAGGGGCAGGTGGTTTGGGAGGAGGATTGGTCATGTCCAAGAAAATCGGAAAATGGTCCGAGTTCCCAATTTCCTCGACCCACTATCTGATCATTGGAACCCTGGAAAGGAGAAACTCCGAAACCAGAAAACGATCAAGTCTTTTAGCAATCCGGTCGCCTCCCACCCTTCTATTCCTCCAGGTAGGCTTTAGTTTAACCGGAGCAGGATCAATTAAATTGTTCTCCGAGATAAGGTTGTGAAAAAACTCAGCTAAGGGGTCTTCTCTTGCAGAAGGGCCCCAAGCTTCATTCCTCCCAAGAGAGAAATTAAGATCACCTCCCAGAATCATCATCGGATTATTCATCACCGATTTTGACATTAATTCATCCCAGAAAGAATCCCTGCTTTGACAAGGGCCATAGACATTTACAATGGTTAAGGGGAAAGGGAAATCTGGGGATATGACCTCCAATCCCAAAACGTTTTTCAAACCCCAGTGATTGAGGATTTTAACCCGGCACTCTTTATAACCAATAGCAAGACCCCCGAGTGGCCAAAGGCATCCAAAGCAATGAAGACCCAACCCGGAAGAAGAGAGTTAAGCATGGTTTCAATCTCAGAGGCCTTCCCCAAGGTTTCTTGAAGGAAAATAACATCTAAATTGGAGTTTGAGATCCAATCTTTCAAGGCCAGTTTTTTAGGTTTGCTGGCCAAACCCCTGCAATTCCAAGATGTCAAAATCATTTGTTAACACCTTCATAGGGCTGGGCTGCTCTAAGGACCCCCGGAATGGAATATTGTTTACCATCTGCAACATCCAATTTTGCTTTCAGTTTCGCCTTGGACATGTGTGATTTCCAACCTCTCTTATTTTTGAAGTTATTCTGTGTACAGATCATACCCAAACCACCAGATGTACCATGTTCTTCCAGCTTCCCTCCCAAGGATCTCAAATTGTAAGGGCAATGTGGCCGAGGGACAAAGGATTGTAGTGGAGGCCAAGTTACATCGCAGCTAATATCCAAAGACGGAAAAGTGTTTGCTAAGGTTTCAATATTCAGACTCACAGTTTGATGTTCCATATTTTTTTCAAAAACCATATCCTGCTCATAATGTTTTGCGAGCTCAATATTATTTTTTACAGGATTTTGTTCATGAAAAAAATTAGGAAGAGGTTCTGTTTGCATACCCGATTCCTCTACAGCAAAGGTAATTTGTATATCATTGTCTTGCTCAACTGTCTCTTCAGCATCCACGACCTCTATCGCTTTTTCCCTCACTGTAGTCAACGGAAAGTTCTCTTTCGCCATCGCATCCTCCTGAAATAGGATTCCTTCGTCCTCGATATGCTGCACGATCTCCTCTGTCTCCATATCCCTTGGTTCTTGAGCATCCATCATATTTTGCTCCGACGGCGTCTGTATATTTTTGGATTCATTCCCTCAATGAAACCTTCGAAAATGTCTTCTTCTCCTCAACTGCGGGCAATCTTTGGCCATATGCCCATACTCGTGGCATCGATGGCACCTAAACGGTAAATATTCATAGTCAAGTATCTGTTTGTATACATAGTCTTGAAACAGTAGATTTATTTTCTTTGCCAGACGACCACTCGGGTTTAGCATAACCAAGATACATGCTATAGCTCTGTTTTTTGTAGTCAAAAAAGACATGTCTACCTCCATATACTCCCCCAACCTGTTACCAATTGACCTGAAAACCTCCTCTGTCTAGAGGAAAGATGGTAAGCCCGGCGCCCGCACCCATACTGGAAAAACATCGGTTTTCTCCTTAATGGCATCAAATAGGGGAGTCCATTTTTTTAATAGAATTGGTATGTTCCCTATATGCCAGTTGTGCTGTAAAACCCATTCTGCAGATCCTTTATCTCCGAATCTGAACTGAAACCATCCCTTTGCCAACACTAGGGCTTCAAATTGTAGAGGGCTTTCATTTTTAAAGAATTTTTCACCCCATTCTTGAAGAAATTCAGAGGTGTATTTCTTACCTCTTGCTCTGCCGACCAAGGTACATTCTGCCACAGTTAAGGCTTCGACCATTGAGACCTCCATTCCGAGAACCAGGTTGTCAACGACCTCCAACGCTCCAATGGGTCTTTGTGGCTTTCGTTTTTCCCCCTTGAATCCTGCCCCTTCCGCCTACGCTCTTGTGTCTTTCCGAGTTCCTGTGTGTTCAGGATTTATCTGAGGTGAAACCACCTGAGATTCCGTCTCCTGTATAGGCTGATGCAGGTCCAGAGGCCCCAAAACCCCATTGCTCGTGTGGGGAGTATTGACCACCGAAACATTTGTGGCTTCCCACGCCCCCACAAAAGCCTCCCCACAGCCGTTTGCAGAGAAACCCTTAGGGTTTTGGGTTTCACTGTGAAGAGGAGTCCTCGAAATTGAAAAAACTCCTCCTGAAGCTCTTGCCTGGTCAAGACCTGCACATAAACCTAACTTATATATGTCTTTGAATCCCTTTGATACTGTAAACCCTTCATATGGCTTTTTCCCTTTTGGATCCGTCGGCAAGCCTACTTCATTTTCCCCATTAGTTACTACTGCTTCCACTGGTTGCAGGGCGCTCAGAGAGCAAGGGTTTGACGTCACGCTACCCGGTTTCTTGCTTTGAGCCAAAAGAAAGGGAGATTCTGAGTTTGAAACAACCTCCAAACCTGGCAAGCCAAAAGCCCCAAAGTAATGCTCCACATTTTGAGAATTGATTTCCTTTCCCCACATCGAGAGGATATCTTCCACCTCGGGGTCCAGTGCCAGAATTTCCGCGGGGTTAACCATGGTTCAGACTTCCTAGGTATGTGTCAACCGATAGTCAGTGAAGGTGGGTTTCGTGGATGCTTCGCGGGTAACACAGGAATGGAACAGCAGTAAAGAAAAACTGTGTAATAACTTACTATTTTAGCGCTTCACAAACGCCAAAGAAAAACAAAACTTGATGACATACCGCCTGCCAAACTTGTAGGATATCGAACCGTGTTTGTCGGTAGCAGTGAGGTATGACCCGTGCAGGCTACCCGAAACCTGTGCGCAAGGTCTCCCTGCTCATGGATTTTGAAACCCTAACCTGCACCGCCATCGTCGCCAGTCGAGCTCCCCTCATGTGCAATGGTTGTTACAACAAGATTTATGTGAAATCTCTATCTGATCCAAAGGAAACTTGCAACAAACTAATCTCAATATTCAAGATGAGATCTGAGAAATCTATCCATCATGATTCAGCTGGAACACGTCGAATTTGGTTATTACAATTGGGCAATTCTGGAAAATGGCCGCAACAGCAAATATGCAAATATGTCCTTCGAAGAACCTTGATTTTCTCCCAATAAAAACTGAATTTCTAAAAAATGCTCATTAAGAAACTAATTTGGTCCGTTCTGAAAAAAATTCATGTCTCGGATTTTCCATATTCACTTCCATTTGCCCAAAACATCCAACACAAAACTGTCACTTCTTATGCCAGCGAATTCCTAAGTTGGAATATGTAATTATTTGTTGAAGACCAAATCTACAATCTGGAAGAGATCTTGGAGGCTAAAATCATGAGTGAGGTTATAACGAATGAATAAACCAAAATCATGCATAATAATCATTATTTATTAAAAATAAATGAGATCAGACATTATTTATCCACAAGAGCATAAATGATTATGAAATGGAATTATATAATAAATTATGGTAAATAATGTGATAAAAGAATAGTGGAAATAGATGAAATGAATGTTAAGTAGTAGTAATAATAATGACAAATTAAGAGCCCAACATTCCCCCAAACTGAATATGTTGCATGCCGACATGCAACCCAATGCCTTTGTATAAAGTAGGGGAAATAATGATTTGAAAAATATGAGTGAATAATGCTCAGGTTTTTTTTTTCTTTTCTTTTCTTTTTTTTTTCTTTTTTTTTTTTTAAATGACATTCTCCTAAACTTTTAATAAATCAAACACTCATGTCATTTCACCTCAATTGTTACTTTTCAACAAAATAATGTGGAATGACATCTATGGATTAACATTTGTTGAAGCTAATGTAGGTTGAGCTTGTGTAAGTGATGCGGAAGGTGGAAGCCATGCAAGCTCAAAGAAATTAATCAAAAAGTGTAGCAGTATTTCCTTCCCCCAAACTGATTAGTTTCCCTGTCATCAAGATTTCTATAGCACATCTCATGAGTATCCTCAATCAGTAATTCATCAGGATTCAAAATCAGAATTAGGCCTCTTCATCCTTCCCCAAAATAATAGTAGTGTTGTTAAGCTAGGATTAAATAGAGATTGATTAGGTAAAGCAACTATCTTTGGTTAAAGATATGAAACTTGTAGAATAAAGGAATGATAGATTAGATGATACAAAATGTCAAATATCAAATATCCTAAAAGTTTCATCCCTAATATGTAAATTAAATATTGATAACTCAATAATAGATATAAATTATAACCACCATTATGTAAGAACTGATTAAATATTACCCCATGAACCATGAGTTCTAGCAAACCTTATATATGCAATAGTGGCATTATCGGCAGTTATTTTTGAGAAAAAAAGGTAACCAAGTAGATCATAGTATTGAATTAACTTCTATACCATAGGTATGGCCACTGCTACCAGCAGGCATCCATAGCCTCAACAGGGATGCCTTTTTAACCCATTGAGATGCCAGTGTCCCATCTATTAGAAATAAGTACACAGTTACAAAAACATTTCAATTTACTTAGATGTCTACTGAAGATCATTGTTCTAGCTTGGTAACCAATTAATAACAATGCCATTCACTAGAACCAACAAAAGTAAACAAGT
Source organism: Pinus taeda (assembly GCA_000404065.3). Taxonomy (NCBI): domain Eukaryota; kingdom Viridiplantae; phylum Streptophyta; class Pinopsida; order Pinales; family Pinaceae; genus Pinus; species Pinus taeda. Next base: position 317,575 of record APFE030815032.1, on the reverse strand, counting down.
AGGCACGTGATGAGACCTCTTGTCCTTCAGTTTTATGATCGAAGGCCAATACCCCAACTTGGTGACTAGTAGTGGTAATGTCACTCTATTAGGACCTATGATCATGGTAGGTCAGCTCGTGACGAGACCTCCTATCTTCCAGTTGATTATTTATGTTTAAAATTTAATTATGGTTATTTTTAATCAACAAAAGATCACTTAATAGATGGGGTGGCAAGCCAGCTCCTTAAGAGCTAGGGATGGCGTAAAATGTTATGTAGTAACTATTTTCAACTCGGGTAATTTATCTTCTCAAATACTAATGACCTTCAAATGACTGTTGATAAATATATTTTTCTTTGTTAAGATCGGGGTTTGAGGAATAATTCATTATATAGTGATGGAAAGATTTAAGTACAATTTTGTGGTCATCAGCATAAATTTTACAAAATCAGGAACTTGACAAATTAGGAAAGTTGAAAGTTGCTATGATGAAATCATCTTTTCATAATTATTCCTTAAAAAATAAAATTATGTTTATAGATAAACAAAGATAAATTGACTACCCAATCATTATGTCAAAGAGGACCTAGACAATTAAATGTATTTCCCCATTCACCAAGTTAATGTCATCGTGCATGATTCAAGTTCCAATGTGTGAGGATAAGTGGGGGTTACAGATTGTTATGGATTACAGTGGTAATAATCGCGATATGTATGAGTTGACGTGAAATTTTAATAACAATGATGACATGACGTCATTGATATTAAATATAATACATTTTCTATCAAATGCAACACCCCACCCCCAACTAAGATATGACTGTCCTCGGTCATAATTGAAACATCAATCTAATACACGGAGTTGATTAGGGACGTACCTAAAGACTTACCTTGACGGAGTATCAACATGTGTAGAGTAGCATCACTGGGTACTTAAAAAAAAATTCACCACGAAGTAGCACCACCAGAGGAGTAACATCACTGAAAGAGTAACAACACCGAAGGAATAACAACACCGGGTACTCAAAAAAAAATTGGGAGTAACAGCATCGGCAGAGTAACAGCACCGGCGGAGTAACAGCACTGGCGGAGTAACAGCGCTGGCTGAGTAACAGCATCGGCAGAGTAATAGCACTGACGGAGTAATAGCAGTGGCGGAGTAACAGCACTTGCTGAGTAACAGCACTTGCTGAGTAACAGCACTGGCGGAGTAATAGCGTTGGCTGAGTAACAGCACCGGTGGAATAATAGCATTGACGGAGTAACATCAGTGGCAGAGTAATAGCACTGGTTGAGTAACAGCATCGGTGGAGTAACAGCAGCAACGGAGTAACATCATTGGCGGAGTAATAGCACCGACAGAGTAACAGCAGTGACGAAGTAACAGCACCGACAAAGTAACAACACTGGTGGAGTAACAACACCGATGGAGTAACAACACTAGCGAAGTAACAACACCAACGAAGTAACAACATTGGGAGTAAGATCAGTGATGGAGTAACAACACCAATGAAGTAACAGCAGTGATGGAGTAACCGCACCAATGGAGTAACAGCAGTGATGGAGTAACAGCATTGGAGAAGTAACAGCACCCAAGGAGTCTGAGGAAACCATATACTGATAAGACTCAAGAACAAATGGATAAATATGGAGCAACATCATGAAACTTGAGAAATTCCTTTTATTTTAATGAAGGAACAAAATTTCTGACTTTGAAGACATGAAAAAAAAACATAAGAGGAATTAGAAAAGAAACAACAATTTTATTGAAAAACAATAAATAAATAAATAACTTAAGTTGCAATAGCTATGATTTTGACTGCAGCAATGTTGTTTCCTAAGTGAATATCAATCTATTTCTATAAACAACAATATATAAATGGTAAATGAATGGAAAAAATGTTTTGGTGGAAATGACTTGGATCTTTAAATGGAAATGAATTCTCCATTTCTCATGTTATGAATCCATTAGGCAATGAAAAAGTCTTCATGTTGTTGGTGTGAAATAACAAGAATAATTTGTAACAAACTCTTATGATCAATTTCCAGGTGTTTAGTCAATTTAGTGTGTCCTAAATTGCTACATTAATTATCAATCTGGGATTTGTAAGCTGATGAAGTGTGGCGCACTATATGTGCAAGACAACCTCTTTCTTACATTTTGTCGTTTTTTATTTTTATTTTGTTTTGGGGGTTTTTATCTTCGTTTGTCTCCTAATGTGAATGATGACCCTATCCCTAAGTTTTAAGAATACTTTGGAATGCAAGTTTGGGTATTTTAAGGCAATTATGTCCTCTATAATGAGTTCCAGAACTTAACACTTCAGAAGGTCTTAAAACATGCTAGTGATGAAATTAATACTTGAGAAAAAATAAAAATATGTTGCTATTCAAATCAAACAAATAATGAACTACTGATCATGAAACCATTATCTTTGCTTCTTATCTAAGTACAGAAAGAAAAATGAGTTAAGCTACTACATTCAACAAATCAAACTAATCAATTCACATCATTCATAGTCCGAGAGCTCGCGAGGTAGTCTAAGCTATGGCTTTAGGAGATAACGTCAATGATATGAGCAAGTTGATATCTAATTGCAGAAAAGTAAAACTAAAATCAAATCACATCATTCATAGTCCGAGAGCTCGCTAGGTAGTCTAAGCTATGGCTTTAGGAGATAACATCAATGATATAAGCAATCTGATATTTAAACCAACTAATAAAGCAAGTAAATAAAATTGAAATCAAAGCATACTTGGAATTAAAAGACTAAGAAAAACAAAGTCAGCAGAGATACTAATCCCATATCACTAGTTATTACAAAGATGGTATGAAAAATGCTCGGGCCTACTCTATCCTGAAACACACACACACTGATCAGTGTTATCAACAATATACAGAGCTGAAAGATCATGTACAAAAATGAAATGTTAATACCATAGCAAATGAAATATACACAGGTGGATAACTTATAAAATATGTGCAATGGAAATGAGGAAACAATGCATAAAAACTTTACAGCAAATAGGAAAATGAAACCTCAATGTGCAGGGGCCCTCTGCACAGCCTCGATCAATAGGCTATCAGTCAAGAATTATGCTCACGCAATCATGTAGAAACAGAGTCTTCTTTTATATTTCAAAACACAGTTACAACAACAAGACTAGTGTCACGGCACAGTAAACTTTAACAACAAAATTACATCAACAAAGACTAACTCTATGCGTGTAGAAATGCATTATTTATAACAAAAAATTCATAACTGTTTTCCTGTGAGACATCGTTAACTGATGACACGTAAAAGGGACAGCGTCCGTAAACTTATCATACTGGTTGCCAAGATTATTCAATCTAACAAGAGTGGTTGTTGGATTCACATCGTGGGGCAGTCTACAGGTGGCAACATGACCCTAGGGATCTAGGAATGGCCACGAATCCTTCAGAATCCTTCACGTGTTTAAAAATAGAGTCCGACTACCGTACGACTCCTACGTTGGACCACCATTTGACCACCGTTGACCATGGCTTTCCTTAATGCATCTGGCCAAACCAATAGGACCTGATCCATGTCTAGGTCATTTCTAACTTGCCCACGTGCCTTGTTCTTCTTGATGACACCTACAACCTAGAGTTTAACAAAAACGACTACGGAAAGTTGAATCAGCTACGGAAAGTGGCTGCATTCCGCAGCTCATGAGAAAAATCTACTTCAAACAGCAAACACAAAAACATAGTTATAAAACCATTTCAATGCTCTTTTAGAATCAATATGCAATGATTTTTGATAGCTTATGAGGTCCAGGTGAGGGGAAAAAGTCTAGGAAAGTGTGTAGGAGATATGCAGTTTTAGGGCTCAACATACCCCCATTATGAAGGTGTTGCATGTCCCCATGCAACCAAAACTTTGACCATCCTCCCTTCAATTCATGTGTTCTGAGACCTCTGCTAGCACATCCAGTCTTCTTCTCTTCTTTCTTTGTACCACTATCATCCTAGGCTTTCTCATTAAGCACTTGAATTTGAGGTTGATAAGAGCTCTACTGAACCTCTTGCTCTTTTTCTTCAACTTTCTATTCTTCTTCTGCCACAGCCCAAGATGCAACATGGTGTTGTCGTGAATGATCTTATCCAATCAGCTTTGTTCCTTCAATGTTTCATTTTCTCTTTTGATGTGTCTATTTAAGACCTCCAGTTCAAAAACTTCCTGTATCAGTGATTGGATTAGAGCTTCCTGTGTTGCATTAGGCTGGGTAGATGAAGTTCCTGGATCTATGGTAGTGTTCTCCAAAAACTCGATATAATCATACATTTCCTGCTAGTTTGGGTCTATCTCAGATGTAGTCTTTCTTGGGTTGACCCCAAAATCCGGTTGAGAAGGATTGATCTCAAAATCTGGCCGAGAGGGACTCATGTCAAAATCTGGCTGAGAAAGAGGAGTATGGTGTGGGTTACGACCAAGAGGGATTGCTAGAGGTCGTTCTGGTGTTTCCCCTCTTAAGTCAATGAAGTGGGGCCTTTTAGTTTGTACTGTCCTCAATTTCCCTTTAAGTCTGGAACTTCTCCTTAAATTTTGTGAGCTAGTATCCTCTTTCTCCACACTCTGTTTTTCTTTCCCTTTCTTCTTTGCTGCAGTTGATTGTTCCTAAAGATAAACTAGTCTTTTAGACAGTATTTGATGGTCCTCTTCTGAGGAAGGTTCTGGGGTTTGATAGACAGCCTCAATGTTTCTTTTTCCTTTTAATTTTCTCTATTTCCTATCCTCAATTCTTTCTTTCTTAATTTCAGCCAACTTCTCTTCTTGATTAATTTCTTTGGCTATGTTAGTAGGAGTGTCTTGAATTCTCACGCTGGTTTTCTTTCTCCTACTCTTCCTTGTTGAGCTGCTCTCTGGTGTTTCAGGTAGATCTTGAAAGAAGTTTCTAACAAAAAACTGTTCCCAAGTGCCCTTCTTTTCCTTCAACTATTTTTCAATTAATATTTTCACAAGCCCGTGATGGTACAGGTGGGGTTCTATGTCCTCCAAATTCTTTTGGACAGTTGTAGACATCTTTTTCAGGCTATTCAATAAAAAGTAAGGCAGATTGAGGGTTTGATTTTCTAAGAAATTCATCAGCAACCAGGTGTGGAAGATATACATGGACCCAAAACGTCCTTCACATGTAATGAACTTTTGGATAATCAATAATAGACTAGCCCACTTTTCTTCTAAAGCATAGACAGGGATTCCTCATTTGAAAATAGTTATATCCATACCTGGATTGCGCAGGATAACCCTCCAGACCCTTTTGTCAAAGCTTTTGTTCTTGAACCACCGTTCCCCCTCCTATGGGAGTTCTGTAGTGACTGTTGTAGATGCCTCGGTGACTGAAAACTTAAGGTCTCCAACTTCAACCTCCAGGCCATTAAAAGACCTCGCAAAAGTCTTCGTAATTTCCTTTCTGTAGCCTCTAAATTTTTGAATGAATCGTAGCACCGTGCCTTCCTTAGTATGCTTTTCAATTGCGGATACCCCTCCATGAATTTGGGCTCTTCCGGTTCTGCTCTCAACAAAAGACCCATTCCTTTCCTCCTGCCTTAAAATACGTCTGCATGAGTAATGGATGTGTTATCACTCAGGTTGTCCCTAGGCTCCTGTAGGGATACGGCCGAGGTAATACCACAAACCAATCTTTGGATTGCAGGTTCTAGCCCACCTGCAATCAGAGAGGGCTCTCTCTTTATGATTTAACTATGTTGGTGGTGATTTTAGGCTAGTTGTTGGGTACAGGGGCTTTGTTCGTTGTTTTTGGATGGAAGGTGTATGCCAGGTAGAAATTCCAAGCTGAGAGGCAAAGTAAGGTGTGATACGTATCAAACCAATGGGCATGGAGTCATGGATTAAGGCTTGCTGGTGCGTTTTCTTGGTCACAAGAGGCTTGTGGAGCGAGGTAGCCATACATGAGACAATGATTAATTTGCTGAAGGATGGAATGACGGTCAGAGACGAAAGGCAGTTAAGAATCTTTCATCAGAACTGACAGAGAGGAGAAGCGAAAGAACGGTTATCTAGGAGCAGTTAAGAATTCCTAAATTATCATTCATAAGTGAAAGAAACAGCGTAAACAAGATCATTTAAGTATGCATGTTCATAACTATTCCTGATGAAAACATGAAAAATCGCAGAAATTGAGCCTAAGGTGCAATTAAGCAAATCCTAAGTTATTCTTTTTTTCTGCAATTTAGAGGGTGGATTTCTGATAACACAAACATGAACAAAACTAACAGAGTTAACAAGCACTTATTGAAACATGTCGAAGCACAGGAATTCCACAATCACTCCTCAGCCAATTAAACACAGCAGACAGTTTCAGAATCCATGCTTTCAGCAGTCTTTGATTATAGAAAGTATCACAGTTACAGTGCGAGTCTCTGCTTGAGAAAAAGATCGAGATAACAAAGATCAAGCTACTGTTCAACAAACAACCAACCAACCAACCCATACTCCATTTTTCAAGGTCGTATATATAAGAAAAATATCTGAAGTCATTTATTACATTTGACCTAAACAGGTCTGCTGGAAAAAGCTTTTTCTAAAACATAATTGTTACTGGAATTAAATGCAAGTAAGTCCTTTGGGCTGCGCTAGAGGCAACTGAATCAATTTAAGTTGATGAGGTGTCTTGTGTGACTCTGTGTAGTGGTCCTGTCATAACTGTGCATTGAGTTCTGGTCCACTGATATTTCGTGAGTTTAATGTGCAGTCATTTGTGCTGGTGAGCCTTCAATGCGTCTTCAATTGCTTCTTGACTTTCAGAGATTTCGTTTTAATGTTGGATTTGCCTCGAGCCATGAGAAATTATCCTCTGATACACTTTGCCACTTCATTGATGGTCTTCGCCGCTTCCTGATACTCTTTGACGTGCTTTCTATCTGCAAATTTGATCTAATACTCTTTAATCTCTGTTTTTGGCCTCTTTCTGTCTTCAAATTGGTTTAATTTGGCAAAATTGGGCAGTTTCGGGCTTTTACGGTGCAAAACGGGCCAAGGAATCAAAAGATTCCCCCATATGGCCTATTTCCCATAGCGATGCCTGATTAGCGCTTCGCGCTAATCGCGCATCGAAAACTGCCTCCATTTCTCATTCCGGAACTCCAAAGCTCAACTTTTGCGCTTGCATGAATTTTCGGTTTTTTGGCTGCTGATGTCAGCAGTATGGCGGATGACATCAGCAGTGGGGTCCTTTGGTACGGATATGACGTCAGCATGCTGAAGTCATCAAGGTGATGTGGCAGTACGGTGGGGTGACGTGGCAGGGTGACGTGGGTCGGGCGCAGGCTGTGTGAGGTGATGTGGAGGCGACGTGGTAGGGTGAGGTAGCGCTCCTGTTATGTGAGGGGAGGGCGGTTTTGCCTATGCATCAGACCGCCTTTGGTACGGAGGTGGTTTCTATCAGGGGCGGCCCAATGCAATGGTAGGCTGCCACCTGTCCCGGTGTACGACGGTAAAACCGTCGGACGTCGGGTGGTAACCTACCACCACAATGGGGCGCCTGATGTGAACAAGGGCCGTCGGAACTGGGGGAGGCGATCCGACGGTGGACGGAAAAGGGAGATGCGCGAGGTTTAGTAAAAGTGCGCGCACATTAAAGGTTTAATTTTTCGCGGCGCTGTGGGTTTTGGACTTTAGAGAATGGGTTGACTGTGTTTTGCGCGGTGGAAATTTATCAAACAAACATTAATAATTTCCAAAGAAGAATGCGCGGGGGGGGTTTATCATTTGGAAAGGGTTTTCTTAGTGTTTGGAAGGGGTCCAAACATCTGGGAATGGAAATTTATGTAGAGGGAGGGTTCTCACTAAAGTCCAGGTGACTTAGTAATTCCCAGAGAAGTATTTATGGTTATATTTCAACCAGGGGGAGGGGATATTTACATAAGGGCATTATCTACCTAGTTTTAGTATGGGGATGGGGAAAAAATATAGGGAGTTAAATAATAGTGTCAGTAGTTAACATGGAGATGACAAGAAAGTGCTAAGTTTCAGAGATCTTAGGCTTCAAAGGGGAGATAGAACCTTATAGAGAAAGTATGGATCCTCTTTGAGTGAAGCAGATCTTCACCTAGGCTAATGACATGGAAAATGATGAAACTAAGAGATATCAAGCAGATATTGACCTCTTTTTTGGGAAATTAGTTAATGATTTGGGGAAGATGGAGAAAGGGAAGTTAGTTATGCCTGGTTTGAGCTCCTTCATATGAAAAATGCTTGATGACTATGACCTGAGTAGAGATGATACTTTAAAACATGGCAATGAACAGACATCAAGATTCTGCAACCTCAAAACTACTTACCCAGCCTACTTACCTAACATTTTTTCTTCTTCTGGTTTGGGTGCACTTAGACTTGCAAACCCAGTTTCATTTTTTCCTTTTTATGCCTTCTATCTACAAACTACCTAATTTTTCCAGGCCCAAAATTAAGCAGTGGGCTCATTTGATTCTCTCCTATCTAAGACCTGCCAAGATTAAGGTTTGGGCAGATTTTTCATTCTCTATATTCTAAAACAGGAAATTGAAACCTAGGGAGACCAAGATTAAGCTGTTTGGACCTCCCTTTAGCTGAAAATTCTACAAAACTGGAATGACTTTTCAAAATCGGAAAGCAGTTAGATGAACTTTGAGTAGCCTTCTTTGCTTGTTCACTGTTTAGCAAATATGGAGCATTGCAGCATGCAAAGTATGACATATTTGGCCTGTAAAATGTCAATCATGAAATATGAGTAACCTGCTGCAGCAGGAGGCTAACAGTGGCTCCACTTGGGGATGGCTTTTCCTTGTGAGAAGCCAAGAACAGCAGGTCAGATTGCCTTGATTCTTCTATTATTGCTTGTGCTTTGAACTTCTTAGTGCTGACTGTTGGATTGACTTGAACTTTTGGACTGGTAACAGCACTTTCCTGTAACCATTTTGCTGTTACATTGTAAAGCACTACCTACTTTCTTCTGCGTGCTTTAGCATCATGGATTCTTACAAAATAAAATCAAAGTGTTGATATATACAAACATTCTATGTACAAAAAATAACACCGCCTGCTCTTTTCAATCAAAAGGATCGTTGTAGTGCTTTAGCATTCGGCCATTGACAGGGCCTTCTTCAGTTGTGCTACCATCTAGAGATATGAGAAAATAGGTATTATTGCCTTGCACAGCGCTGATAATGTATGGACCTTTCCACAGAAAATCGAATTTTGCATGTTTGGCCTTGTCCTCTCTTCGTGAATCCCATCTTAGAACTTTGCTGCCAACCCAGAAATCCTCTGCTTTAGCCTTCTTATCAAACATCTTTTTGAGTTTTTCTTGCAGTATTTGAGCTTTGTCGTAGACTTGCTCTCTGGTTTGTTGAATATGAATGGTTTGATTAACTCTTCTCTGCATGTCATTTGGTTCAGCCTGAATTTCCTGCAGCAGTTTAATAGTAGGAATGCCCAAAGATGAAGGAAATTTGGCTTCCATGCCATATACTAGTTCATAAGGGCTCATCCCAATGGATTTCTTGGTGGAAAGTCTGTCTGCCCACAGAGCATTTCTGAGCTTCCTATGCCAGTTCTTTTTGTTTTCCTCTAGCAATTTCTTTATGATACTGATGAGGCTTTTGTTGGAAGATTCGGCCAAGCCATTACCTTGAGGGTAGTAAGTTGTGGACTGGCCTAAGGTAATGTGGTATTTATGGCAGAAGTTGATCATGTTTTTGGATTTGAAAGCAGCAGCGTTGTCAGTGATGATTTTCTCAGGGCAGCCAAATCTGGAAAGGATAGTGCTCTCAAGGAATTGGATAATGGTGGATTCGTTGGCTTGTCTACATGGAATGGCTTCAATCCACTTAGTGAAATAATCGGTGGCTGTTAAAATCCACTTGTGTTGGCCTGAGGAAGAGGGATGAATTTCTCCAATGAATTCGAGACCCCATTGTTGAAAGGGTTTCTCAGTTGAAATGGGATTAAGGGGCAAGGGCAATAATTTTCTTTTTCCTTCAAAGATTTGGCATTCGTGGCATGAAACAGCAAACTTCTTGACATCTGCAAATAAAGAGGGCCAATAATAACCAGCCCTTAAGATCTTGTCAGCCGTGGACTTCCAATATAAGTGTCCTCCACAGTCCCATGCATGGAATTCTTTCATGATGCTGTTAGTTTCATTTATAGTTAAACAATTAAGCAAAATACCTTCATGATTTTTCCAAAACAAAGCACCATCTATGACACAAAATTTTGA